>JAQGAB010002450.1:0-12008 GCA_034696565.1 Isotomurus graminis
GCGAAAGTATTTCCCACCGGCAAAGTTTTTGCCTTTAAGAGGTCTTTCTTAAGTTTTTGATTTGCTTGGTGGAATGTTTTAAATTGAGTGAGGAATGGTGAAGGGATGGGTTATTTGTGTAGAGATGAAATGTGTTGCATCATTGTTGTTTCAATGTTAAGAAATGTAATAAATAAAGTGTGGGATTTGTTTAATTAGGACGAAAGTGTCTCGTTAAACCAATTTTAAAGCTGTGTAGTAATTAGTGACCAATTGAAACAATGGAGATTTGTTCCAAAGGGTTTTAAGCATCATAAATCATAATTTTGACCTGGTTATTATGAGATTGGGTGACTGAATACGAAACAGACAAATCCTTTGAGTGACTTTCTTCCAGAACTGCATTACCGGTGAGTGGATTGTTAACGCCTATTGCAAACCAAGGTCCTTGTGGGGCAGAGTATGTCAGTCTGCAATAAACTCTAATCCATTTTCCTTTGGTCTTGATTCTAAAGAGAGTAGAAGTCTTGGCTAATTGTTTGTGTTCTGGGGTTAAACCGGAGGCAAACTTTCCATAGACGCAGGACTTTCCTGTGAGTTGGAAATTTTTGGTACTGAAGTTGGAAATGGTAACATCGCTGGAACGAGTTGCACGTGGATTTCCAAGTGCTCCGGAGTCAAGTCGAGCTAATGCTGTTTTGGTAAATGGAGCGGAGTCCTCAGTTCCTGAGTCCATCTCGAATTTCTGTTTTAAAGGTAACTTGGTGGCCTATAACGATGAGTGGGTAATTAATACATTAACATTAAATCACGGAATCTTGATGTGATTCCTAATTACAAAGCTTAGGAAATTATGGACACATTTGGACATTTGCTTACCAATTTAGCAGAGGTGCACTTAGATAAAATAGTGACAGCTAAAGTCACGCTGATACAGAGACAGAAAGTCTTCATCGCAAGGTTTTTTAGATTCTTAATAAATTGAGCTGTTCAGAAGTGTCAAGGGCCATAGAGGGTTTAAATAAGCTAGCTGAACTCCCAGAGGAATCAACAACTAGAACAAATGAGAACTTTGATCGAGAGTTGTGGAATCCAACGTTATTTAAGAGATTACAGCTATCAAACGTTTTGTATCCTCAAAAACTCCAACACCCGAATTGTAATATTACTCTAGGGGCTTTAGATATATAGAAACCTTTCCAGCTATATAATCTACCGCATTTTGCTATCATATTCTGAACTTCCTACTGAAAAATTCTGTAGAGATTAATCTTTCTTTCCAAAGGAACTTAACTTAATATACTCGAAATAATGAGAATTGTCACTTAATAAGTCGCATTTGATGATGCTAGAAAATTCACAAACAAGAATTCTTTAAGCATGTAACATTTTCCGCCTATTTCAATGTTCTAGAGGTATTCTCTCATATGATAATGTGTGGCCTACATATAGTAATATGGTAATATTTTGTTCCTGATGACGATTGGAGTGGCCAATCGAAAGCTCAAATTAACTACTAAATTCGTATCCTTAAAACCGTGAAAGATGACTCATAGAAATATAGTAAGATTCGCTATAACTCTTGAACTACAGTTGAATAATATGTGTTTTTCGTTTTATTTGACTGCATTCCTTTTTGAAGTCGCTTAAGAGTCGTTTAAAAGTTAATTTCGTAAACTTTTCGGGATTTGAGTTCAAGGAACGATAAATGAAGTTATAACAATTATTGTTTTCAGTAATTTCGATAGAATGAATTTTGTAACTTAATAAGGTTTGATGTTACGATAGACATACAGTCTGGACATAATGATACAGACCATAAGCATAAAAGGACCATTATAAATTGAGTTATAAATCATTTATTTCCCTCCTATGATTCCCCAAACTGTATTCTGTATCTTAAGGAACTCAGGAACATTTTAGTTCAATAATTTGTGCTTACCATTTCAACAATTAAACACAGCGGTTTTGTAAAAATCATGTAAATTATAGTCAGATTATAGTGAACGGAAAATCACAGAGTTAAACATAATCACGGTTCATCAACAATGTGATTATACGCTGTGAATATTTATGACTCAGCATACACGCTAATATAGCGAGTGATACCTTAAAAACCTATTACTGATAAAATAATGCATTACAAAACAATTTAGATTGCTTCTTAATACTTTGTATCAAGAAATAGAGATATATAAAACGTATTTCATCACCGAAGAAACAATTTTAAATTTCACAAATGGAAACCCCGAAGTTAATGATGAGTTAATGGCTTTAGATACACTAAATAGTACTAAATACTCAATCAAAAAGTATTTAAACGCTGAGCTACGACTCATTAAGACAAGACTTGTAAAGTACCTGTATTCAAGATGGGAACCACTCTAGTGTGGATTGTAGCCTTCGTTGTAGCTGGTGGGGGAATCGTGGAAGGTAGGGCCGAATTCATTGACTATCGACCCGAGACACAGGAAACTTTAGAAGACCTTCCCTTGGCTACGAACTTGGACTCCGAATGGGTAATTGTTTACATGAAATTACCATACTTTTTGTTACACATCTGTACCGTTGTTTTTGAACTGCAGGTGACTCACATCAGCCAAGCGCCAGCAGTGGTCAGTTTTTACGAAGCAGACGGTGGAACTGAGTTGCCTCCACATTTTGCTATTTTTGCGAAAGCAATACTTTGCCCCAAATTCCTCCAGTTGGATCTTCCTGATAGTGACCCTCACAAGAACCGGACAGCTATACTTTTTAATGATGCGGGTACTGAAAAACAAGTCATAGAATTCAATCTTGTTAATCATTCTCAGAAATTAGCATGTTTCTTTTATAATTGCAGATACCAAAAACATGGCAATTTTACTAACGGACAACAAGACGTATCTTGTAGGAGTCGAGGCTAAGTCGGACGACAAGAGTTTGATTGTTTTCAAACTTGTGGATCCGTTGGAAGATTCTGAGGAAACCAAGATTAAGAAGCTTTTGGAAGAACTGAAGTACAAAGCCAAGCCCAACTTTGAAATCCGAAAGGAGGATTGTCATGCGTAGGAAATTCTTCTGAAAAACATTTGAATCCTTTTGATGATCAGTTTTGAACTTTCTTTGCATTAAATTTGCAAATTCTTAAATGCTTGCGACTGACCACAATTATTACACATGTATTGATTATACTGTGTAAGACAATTTCGTATGGAGTGAATCTATTAAATGGATTCAATATTCAATTCATTTCTACTTTTAAACTAAAAAAACACTCTTTCGCATTGAAAATAAAATTCAGCTGTCCGATTGTTAAGCAATTTACTCTATTAAAAGCAGTACCGTCATTCATCCAGTGATACATAATTTATTTCCCGCTTATGCCTGCTAACCCACACTGTATCCTGTATCTAGAGAAACTGATGAACATGTCCTTACAATATTATGAGCTCACCATTTCAACAATTAAAAGCAGCTTTTCTGTATACGAACAAATCATCCAAATTATAGTCAGATTAGAGTGAACGGAAAATCACAGTGTTAACATCGTCACGGTTAATAAAATGCGATTGTATCTTGTGCATATTTATGACTCAGCATACACGCTAATAAAGCTAATGATACTTTAAAAACCTATTAGTGAAAAGATAATGGATTAGAAAACATTCAGATTGCTTCTTCATACTTCTTATCAAGTATATAGAAATATACAACGTATTGCATCACCGAAGAAACAATTTTTAGTTACGAAAATAGAAACTTCAAAGTGAATGATGAATTAATGGCATAAGATACACTAAATACTCAATCAAAAAGTATTTAAACGCTGAGCTACACTCATTAAGACACAGACTTGTAAAGTACCTGTATTCAAGATGGGAACTATTCTTGTGTGGATTACAGCCTTCGTCGTAGCTGGTGGAGGAATTGTGGAGTGTAGGCCCAATTTCCCTGAATATCGGTCCGAAGAACTGGAAACTTTCCAAGGCCTTTCCTTGGCCACGAATGTGGACTACAAATGGGTATTGTGTTCTTACCTTTAATTACCATACATTCTGGAACATATTTCTATATGAACTGCAGGTGACTCACATTAACCAAGCGCCAACAGTGGTCAGTTTTTACGAAACAGACACTGCAATTGAGATGCATCCATTTTTTGCAATTTTTGTGAAAGGCACAATTTGCCCCAAATTCCAACAGTTGAATCTTCCTGATAATGATCCTCGCAAAAACCGGACAGCTGTACTTTTTGATGATGCGGGTCCTGAAATGAGTCACAATATTGTATCGTTTTTATAATTCTCAGAAAGTTTGAATATTTCTATTTGCATATTTTGCAGCTGCCAAAAAAATGGCAATTCTACTGACGGACAACAAGACGTATCTTGCAGCAGTCAAGGTTACATCGGAAGACAAGGTTTTGACTGTTTTCAAACTTGAAGATCCGTTGGCAGAATCTGAGGAAATCAAGATTAAGAAGCTTTTGGAAGAACTGAAGTACAAAGCCAAGCCCAACTTTGAAATCCGAAAAGAGGATTGCCGTGCTTAGGAAATTCTACTGGAAAACATTTTATTCCGTCTGCCAATAAATTATTAACTTTCTTTATTTCAATTTTGCAAATTTTAAAATGCTTGCGACTGTCCACAATTATTACACATGTTTTAGCCCAGTCAATTTGGGCTTATAGGCTCACCACTGTCGTCCGTATTTTTTGCAGTATTTTCGACTTTGAAGTTAAATATCTCTCAAACCGTTTGATAGAATAAACCACAATTTTAACATGTTTTCATCAAAAGCGATTGTGATTGTGTATACAAAATGTCATGACTTTTCCTTGCTTAATTCGCACACACTGAGTGCTTAAGTGCCAAAGAAATTTCCAAAATTATAGAGAGCAGGGGCCGAACGGGGCTTGACGCCTCTCCAATACTTTCATGGTCGAAAGATATCACTATTTTAAGCTACTTTGGTAATCGTCTCAAGGGTCGAAATCGTTGCAGCAGAATGCTTAAGTGGGGGTTAAAGGTGAAAAAATTCCCGTCGCTAACGACAGCAGGGCCCGAACGGGGCTTGACGTCTCTCCAATACTTTCATGGTCGAAAGATATCATTATTTTAAGCTACTTTTGTATTTGTATAGGAGTTCGAAATCGTTGCAGCAGGGTGCTTAAGTGGGGCTTAAAGGTACGAAAATTCGCGTCGCTAAAGACAGCAGAGGCAAATGTATCCTTATTTGTGTGTATGAGGTCTTCAGTTACCTGGGCTTAAATAGGCTGCTTGGTGTAGGTTTTTTATTCACTTCACAGTGGTAAGCTTGGCTATGGTCAACTAACGGGAAATGTGAGCGAGAGCCTAAAGTCCTGTTGACTGTTAATCCATTATTTATGTACTGTCAAGATGATGCATTTAATTCCTTGTAACCAACTCATTAGAACTACTATTGTGAGCAAACGTATACTACGTACGTCACAGTACAGACTCAGCCGTGATGTGACCTCCAAGTGATAAAATGAGCAGTGATCTTTAAGTTCTTCTTGAGAAGTGACGTCATATTCGTGTTACAACGTTTAATGTGTCCATAATCAATCTCATACTAGACATCTCTCACTTACCACCATTTGCACTATGAATGATTTATTTACTTATTAAGCTCCCTTTCATCCTTCCATGCGTCACCTGTTGATGACTTTAATTTGTTGCCACGCAAGTTGGACTCTTCAGTTCTTATAAAACCGATTTCTTGTTTGTTTAAAACTCACAGTCACAAAATACAGTCAATTTAAAATCTAGCACGCCGTCGTTTCTATTCTCGCCTTTACACGTAAACACATTTAGATTTCAAGCGACGAACGAATACAGGCATCGCATTGTATAGCTCTAAAACAAAATGTAAACGAAAAAATGTGTGCGACGAGAACAGACAGGTGATGATAGTTTAGGCGTTTGTAACGGAGACCCGAAGAACAAAGATGTGGCAAAAACGGAGATGCAAATGAGATTTCCACTGCTATTTAATATATTAATAACATTTTCGTGGAGTAACTGATTAATCGAAATGAACAGTTATAACACCATAACATAGAAACCCAGGCAAGTACAGGGTATTCCATTAGTATTCCATAGTTACGTAGTAACGCAAGTTTCAAATACTTTGTGGGTACTTGTGCTACTTATAAGATACCCATTATTTCGCTAAGTTTCGTAATTTGCTCCCCCCAGACCTAATAGAGAGTCTTCCGAGCAGCAAAAAAGTCCTGTGTGACGTCAGGTGTTTTGCTCGTTATATATTCCCTTCCATTTTGGTCTCATATACTTTTGTCACATACCTTTTCGTCAGGGACGGATATCCGTTTTTGTTGCCGACATTATCAATGCACCTATCTGTTCTCGTCGTAGATATTTTAGTATCGTACATTTTTTGTAGTTTAAATTTTGTTCGTGCACTCCATTGTAAGCCTGTTGCTGCGTAGAATTTTCAAGGCAAGAACAACATATTTGTTCAAATGAGATAACTAATTTCAAGTCTGCCCAATATCCAACAGTTATAATATGACAATCTTGTGTGACCGGTTGGGTAATCATAGCAAATAAGCGTTGACGATCGCTATGAGAAGAGTTATTTGGATGCCTATTTTCAGAAACACAAAATAAAGCATTTGTTGACCGTTCTTATGTCTAGTTATCCAAAAAACCCGTTACCCTTCTGTTGTCCTGATTCATTACTAAATCACAAAGTAAGTGAAAAATTGATGTTGACGCTATTTCCTGCACTTAAGATAATTGAACCAAAACTCAATGAAGATTATTGCTTGACTTACAAGGAAATAATTTACCTACTGTTCACTCAGCTGATTAAGCGCAACGACGTTTTTTTGTTTACAAAATGTTTAGTATAAGCGCAACAAAGTTTGTAAGGTTCTTGGGCCTAAGAATTGAGTTAATCTTCAAAGCGGTTTTGTTGAAGTTAAAATTACTAACCTGGATGGCTTTTTTAGTTACCACTTGCGTGTCAATGGGATTTTTTTTTCTTGGCTATTTACTTTCGATGAAACAGAAGCCAAACGGGAGCAAACAAGGAATGACTTAAACATATCAGGGGCCACCTTAATGGATGCGTCTATTTAGGTCTAAGACCCAAATTGGGGACTTAACAATGAGTAAACTGTAACTTAAACTATTCAACCAAAAACCCTTTATTAATTTGAATTACGTTAAAAGTATTTGAAGCAAACTGCAGATTCGTTGAGAAAGCCTTTTCTTCCCCCAACTACGCAAAGCCCTGCAACTGACAATAACTAATCACTTAAAATCTTTCTGTTCAATATACAGCGTAGTAAATTCTACATGATATTGATAAGCTCAAATTGTTTCTACCGATCAAGTTGAACATAACGGAGGGCAACTAACCGTCTGAACATATTTAAAATTTCAACTGCAAAAGCGGAAATAAAAGTAGACATTTTGTTTCTATCGTGTGACAATCTAACAGCTTAATAAAATTAAATCTGCTATAATTGGAATTTCGTTATATCTAAATTTATCGATCCCATTAGAATTCTTCACGTGAATTTAAATCCTCAAAATCTTTCGAAACTCCGGTCCCTTGTTAATTTAGACACCGTTACGTTACCATTATTATCTTAATCAAAGTCCTTAATACCTAATTATCAGCAGCGTAAATAAATGCTGCAACCTCACATCACATTGAGCTTGTTTGTATTCACTGGAACATTCCACAGAACGAGCTAAAGCGAATATTTATTAAGTTAAAAGGGTGACAATTTTAATTTTACTATTTATAATATCTAGTAAATCTGCATTAGCAGAGTCCAAAATGCCAGTTTGATTCCTTTAAGCGCCTTAATGATTAGCTTTTGTTTAATATATTATTATAATATGACTATAACTTTATTTTAAAAAATTCCGAAACATCAGCGATAGCTGAATCTACTTTCTGAATGTTTTTGATGGTAAGGCGACAAGCTTTTAATTCTCTTGTCATACGTTTCAAACTCACCTCTTTGTGTTATGTATAGCTATGCTCAACAAACAGGGCATGTGAGCGAGAGCCTAAAGCACAGTTGACTGTTTTAATCGTTTATCTATTCAATAGAGCGTTAGCGTGTCAGTCACTCCGAAGACAACGTGCGGAGCGTAGCCCCATACACCAACCAATCAACTTACTATCACCAGACTAACTTTATTCTACTACGCCGCTCATTACACCCACCACACCTACTAATCACCTCCCTCCCTTTCTTCTGCGACTCAGTCACTTACACCACTTACACGGCTATACTACAGTGACCCTTGCTCCTCCCTCCCTCTGTCTCATTTACTTTTCATTCCGCTTTCTATCTCATTGGATGGTGCTGACGAGGTGGCTCATACACCTTAAATATTGCTCTAGGCACACAGGAGATCGAGTCCCGGGCCAGAGGCTTTTATTTTTGCACGGAGTGACACCAAACCACCACTATCAGTTTGAAACATTACGTTTGATTTTGCAAGGATTAAAGAAACTTAATAACAACTAGCTAAAAAAGCCTGTCCGAGGACAGGACAAGACCTAGGATAGAATAAAGCACTAAAAAGTCTAGAATTCGCAAGCGCCATCACTATCATCAATTTTGTTTACGAATTCTAGACTTCACGCAGTCAATTTCGTACAAAATTCACGAATTTTGGCACCTTCAATCCCCACTTAATTACCTTCCTGCCTTGATTTCGGACTTTCTTACGAAGACAAACGTTACTCTAAAAACTGATGTCACTTAACTGTAAGAGTACAATTAAATCGCTTTTTCTAGTAGTGTGCAACACGCTGGAATGATCCAATAAAAATTGTAAGGGATATTCAATTCCAAAATTGACAACGGAAGGCAAGACGCATGTGATCCTGTTAGCCCCAATTGACTGCGCAGAAATCAGTTCAGAGAAGTAGTAGAAAATAAAACTTTTAAATGCACTTACATTTGCTTTACAAATCATGACCATTCCGAGAATTGAGTTTATGGTGTTAAGAGCTTATTGTCCAACAGTTATAGCTTGCAAAGGTTCAAGTGTTGCAAATTGAGAAAGATAACTGATTCGTTAATGTAAACTAAATGTTACATATAGCCTAGACGTGAAAAATTGAGTGTAGAAATCACTTAATGCACTACAACAGGAGGGTCTCACATAAGTCGGAGTACGTACAAAAATGTGTCGCTGGTGAGATTAAATGGAACTTCAGATTTCAAACGGTTTCTCGTTTTGTCCCTTATCTAGCCTTACCTAAGGTTTTCGTGTAACCAGATATTTTAAAGTTGTTTACTCTGAATATAAGAAGGTATACGAACATGTTTGTGCGAAACCAGCGATAATAAATCCCGTTATAGAGCTTGGGAGATGAATAGTCCAGCATACTAAAATTAATTTATGGTGCAGACAAGCGTGCCCTGAACTTCGTATTGCAAATTTACTGTTTGTTTGAACCGCACTTCCACGTTTATGGCAAATGTTAGTCAGTTTGGTTAGGATCCTTTTAGGACCACAAATAATAAACTTCTTAACGTTGCACAGTAATAAAGGTAAAATATTATTTCAGTTTCGTCTTATAGCTTAAGTGTTACAAACTCAAACGTATCAAAATTTCTCTTGGTTTCTTAAATTGACAGACTTCCGTTCCTCTCCGCGTACCTAGCTTTTTTTAACTTCTTGTATGCATGAATACGGACCCGAACCCTACGTTCTCATTTTGTTCATTTTGTTTTGATATTCACCATACTAATTATACTGACTAAGGTTTTCTCAAGTTCTGAGGCAAAATAGGCAATATGGCTTTCATTTGTAAATTATAAGTATATTAACCATAACATTGTAGGTCAAAATATTTAACGCTAATAAACAAAACATGTGTACGGAAAGAACTAGCCAGTTCCAAAACAAAATTAGTGACATGTACTAGCTGGATAGAAGATTTCCCAATAATTTGTTATCATAATCAGTAGAAATAATCCTGAATCCTACAATTATTAATGCATCGCAAACAGTACCGCTGTGGGTTATGAGAACAACAATAAAATGTGAGGATCCTTATGTTAAAAGTGCATCTCGTACAATGTACCCATACCAAAGGCTTACGCTACTTTTTCAAGATTTTTTTGAAAAAGTAGTCATAAGGTCCTAACTTAATTTTTGTAAGCCGCTGTTCTTCCCCATATTGGATTTTAAGGGGGAATGAAAGATTAAGTGGGATATAGTGAGGTGGAGAGGAAAGGTTTTGAGAAT
Source organism: Isotomurus graminis (assembly GCA_034696565.1). Taxonomy (NCBI): domain Eukaryota; kingdom Metazoa; phylum Arthropoda; class Collembola; order Entomobryomorpha; family Isotomidae; genus Isotomurus; species Isotomurus graminis. Next base: position 10,237 of record JAQGAB010002450.1, read on the forward strand.
GGAATGTTGAGAGGTAAGATGTTGGATAGACTTGCTAGCTGGACATTTTTACATTTTTTTACATATGTCATTTGCATGACCTCAATGCATGCTTATCTGCATGAACCTTCAGTCTTTGTTGTTGGAGTTTATTGCTCTGACGGATTAGTTGATGCTTCCCAATTATGGGTCCCAACTAATCCAGTTCAGAGCAGAATTCTGCATTCTTTCTTTACCTCTCTAAATATTTATTTTCACCTGACATTCTCTTCTTTTGGTTTTGAAGCCTATAAAGACCCATCACACAATGTATCTTACGCTCTCATCACGATCAATGTTTGTCTTATTCGTTACTCTGCTACTTTAAATAAGGTGTCTCATTTCGCCTCACACTATCTTTTATATTTACCTTGACCTGCATAAAGATATATTTCTTGAGACACTACTCGTTTTGCTCTGTCTACCTCACTTATTCCACAAACAACATTTCGACTTCGTGACCTGTCGCTTCCACTTTGAAGAACACTTTTGGTTCAACGCACGACCCCAAACATAAGAAGACAGGGAAAATTCCCCATGCGAAAGTCCAGAGAATTATCGCTAAAAATGACAAGTCCAGAGAAATTGACTTTAAATCTTTTATTTGAAAAAGCACTTTCGGAGATATTGCTTGCTTCGCGACACAGAGAATAATGACAAGATTTTGGCGGAGTTTACATGATCATCTACTCAATATTTAAATAACTATCAGTTACATCACCTCTTAGTTCTCACGAATTACTCTGAATATGTCTAACAATTCCCCTTGAAAGATAGTTTTTTTTATCCTATGTACACCTCGATAACCCATGCTTATAACATTTCGAAACTTCATACACAAGCATACATTAGGCTATTTAAATACATTGACTGTAATACCAACGTGCATCAGTTAGTACAGAAATAAATTACTTCAATAATTAGAGTTAATGACACGTGTCACGAAATAAAATACAGAGTAGCTAACTTCTAGCTTTGGCAATACACACATTTCACAACTAGTAACATCGGTTCTTCTAGCAGACCATTCGACTTTATTGAATATTTACCATTTAACCTTTTCGTGTCACACTAAACATGATCACGGCCACAATGAAGTCGTGGGTTTATTACACAACAATTAAAATCGACTGAGCAATGATTGCAGGTTTTGGGCACATAAACCAAATGGTTACATCAATGTGATTTTAATGGTCTAGAAGACAATAGTTAGTTATTGCCGTTTGCTAAGTATAATTAAGCGTAAGAAATGTAGGTTTATGCCTGTAAACGACGTATTATTTTAGTTTAATTACGGACGTTATGGATATTCCTGAAATATGTTATTTCAGTATGATCCTTTACAATTTAATTTACGCAAGTACTTTAAGTGTAAAAAGCGCTGTATTATGCAGGCCTTTGTTATACAACGTGTCTGATATATAAACATTCTAATTTTGTTACAGAATTTTGAGCACAATTTGGTCCCAATTCTAATCAAAAACAGCAGAATATGTACGAATCTGAAGAAAAAACTAAGAATGGTTTTTCCATAAATAATTGAGATGTTGTAAAGTGCAACTGACTTTAGCTTTTCTACCGTGAAGGCTATTAATGCAACAGCAATTCCTCCAGCCAACAATTCAAATTGTACAATGACATTCCCTTTCATGTTTAAAGCTACAGGTTGACCTTTAAGAGGTGGAATATTTTTAAAACTGATATTTGTTAATTCTTGGTATACACCAGACTCAACAAGAGTCTGGAAAGTGTTG
>JAQGAB010002451.1:0-12008 GCA_034696565.1 Isotomurus graminis
ACATTTTCGTAACTACATGATGCAGAAAAGCTCTCTCGATTTACTTATCTCATTAATCTTTATCATTTGAATTAGATTCATGAATTCTCATGCGTTTAAATTTGCAAAATACATAAGCTTAATGTGGTGGATATATTTCCAATGCTTGTTGTTAGAACAAATTTTCGCATTACATCAGACCGATAGAAATACCCAGAGAGTCTGAGGAACGATATAGTCTCTCTCGCTACTCGTCCCCAAAATCTTCCCACACAAAGCAACAAAGAGCCGAAAGATAAATTGCAAAACTTATTTGCGAATTGTAATCCTTACCAACCAACCCCAAGACGAAGATATTTATACCACGCACACAATGTAGTTCGACAATTAAAAAGCACCCCGTATATACACAATATAGAAACTACAAACTCCTCAAATAAATTGAGGCCTGTTGACATAATAACATATAAACGAATTCAGTCTGCTTTGTAGTGCTTCTTTCATAGAATATTTCGTTTCACTAATCGTCAATAAAAATAAGACTTTCGATAAATATATTACTTTTTATTAGAGTTTAGTTTACAACAATTGCAATTTAAACAGAAATGGTGAAATCATATGGTAGAGATGTATTCTTAGGTTGATTGTAGCTAAAATCAAAGTCATTTTTATGTACTCAGTCATCTGCAGCATCATCTTAAGAACAATTAGGATTACTGTCAAGTAAAAGATGTTTTTGTTTATCCAGTAACAAATTAAAAGTGTTTTTACAAGAAGTTAAACATACATTTAAGTTGTAAGTGAAGGGTTTCATTTAATTTTAATAATGCTTTATATATCAAATATCTAGGACCGTAGGATTGATACATCAAAAATATTCAGAACATAAATTATTTCTTGATTAATAACATAGCTTTAAGTACTAAAATTCATTATGGGAAAAATAATGTAACTTTATATGACCATTTTCAGTCATGACATACGAGGTTAAAGGTAATCAAATATTAATCGGGTCAAACCCGTGTTTGGAATAAAAAATTATGTCAATGATAATTCACTGGTTATTTTATTTAAAAACATCCAAAATAATATAGAATAAGCATAATATAATATGTATTATTTACCCAATACACAAAAATGATAATTGGAACAATTATTACACTCATCTTTAGGGTACACGACATGAACTTAACATCTGTATCATGCACACACACTGCATCCCAACATTTAACTACGACTATGATTGTCATTTCAGCCCCAATTTTTAAGACACAAATTCGCAAATTCCTTGTTAAAACTAGATTCACTAAGAACATATTAAGGAACAAGATCTTATACTTATGTAGGCATGAAACTTTGTTGGACAATATTATACAAGCTGAACAAAATTCAGAGCCTTAAAGTCAATGTTTAAACCATCATCAAGTAGTATGAAAATACAGAAAACGAATTACTCTGGTAGAACAATATTCACACTTTCTCTACTCTCTTTTCTGTACAACTCAATATCGTCTTGTTCGTCAGCTAAGTCCCTCAGCTTATTCTTATATTTTAAATTATCATCCAAGAACACAAAGTTATAACTAAAATTTTGAAACCCCTTGTGAGCTCGTTGTCCAACAAAAGAAATAAGCTTTTCTTTCAAAAAAATGCTCGCTGCAGCAGGAACATCAACTTTCCACTTGTTGTATTCCTTGTGGTGGTAGCTGTCATGCTGGTCTTCAAATTCTCCAACGACTTCTTCGTAGGTCGCGAGAAAATCCGCGATTATCTGAAATCCTCTGCTATTTCTAACAATGCTCTCTGGTGTGCCATGTGCATTTGGTTTTATGACATGCGATTTCATCCACCTGCAGAAGGTTATATTGTGTTAATTAAAAACATTATGATCGACATGCTATTATTAATTAATCGTACCTGTTCAACATCTCGTTCACCAGGTCCGACTCAAGGTTCTTATTTGCCTTACCTGCAAATTAACATAGCACTTCGATTTAACACTTTAGGTGTAAAGTTACAAAACTGTTTGCTCACCAGACAGGTTAATTGTTGAGTTAAACCTTAAGTCAAAGGAAACATTTCGTGGTCCCCAACCGTGCTTTCGAGCCTGCCAAATGAAACCAGCCTTGAAATAGTTAGGATGGTTCATATTAAAAAATTCAATCAGATGAATCTTATTGTAAGCATCCATTCTCCTGAAGTCATTAAATCGGATGGCTCGTTTATATCCTTCATAATTCAACAGAGAGAATATGAGTGTCCTAGAATACAGACATTTCTTGTCCTTCCAGTCTTTTTCGCATTCAGCAGTGCAGAAGTATTTTTTCGTTGCAACATTTCTTGGGGGCTTCCGGAACATACTGCTATCCGGTAGAGTATTCAAACATGTCAAATGGTACCATAGATAGTGTCTGATAAAAATATTGACAATATTTTGTAACACAACTAATACAAATCTACTGCTGTCTCTTTTTCTTTAATTGTTTTCTCTTACTTGCAATTGTTGTTGTCACAACAAACGTATTCCTGATTTTGATCATAATCAGTTTGACACATGCAGTATCTGAAACCATTACAGAATACTAAGCTTTATTAAGCACTCACACACCTGCCGAATCATATTAGTTTAGTTACTTAGCCTGATGAGTATATTTAACAATATCCTGCCACTCAAAATTCACAAGGGATGTGGAGAGGTCGTCTGATAGTTTCAATCTGTCTGGTGAAGCCATCTCAACCTTGTCTTCCATTTCTTCAGGGGAGATTTTTAGGAAATTGCAACCATAGGCGATCATGTAGGAGACGAGTCCAAACCGGTAACCCCTGTCTGCCAAGTTAAAGTTGTGCTTCACGTCATGCATTTTGTGTCAAATATGAATCATAAATATTTAAATAAAAATTATCATCCTAAGTTTCACTAATTCTAAAGCATGAAAATAACTGAAAAAAATTCCAAACAATTTTACATCAGGGTGATTAAAAAACCTGCAAAGGTACGCAAGGGTACCCTTCCCAGCAGGTGAAGATGGGTTTCCAACAAATTGTCTTTTGATGTCGTTCAGCAACTGCATCTAAATGACATGTACACATCCACACAACATCATACTCACATTTACACTCATACAAAGCTTTAGGTATGGCTTCATACTCTTAAGTGAAATTGGCCAAGAGCCGGATACAAGTTATCAAACATTTCGTCAGAGTCGCAGCCATTAAAAGCATGGGCCATCGCATTGTTCATATTTTTGAAAGTCAAACAATCCCCAGCTGCTACACTTCCATATGTTTTTCCTTTTACACATGGCAAATAGCTTTCCATTAACTTCATAATCCGCTTCGTTCCTTGATGAGTTGATTGGTCTTCATTTACGATCCCTAAACTGATCACTTCAGACTTTTTTTTAGACACTTCCGAATATTCATGCTTCAAAGAGAACTCAAGTGATTTATCATTCTCAACCGGGGCAAACACAGCAAAGTTTTTACAAAAGATTTGTTTAGCTAATACCATGTGGTCATGCTTAATTAAATCTGAATCAAATTGGGTGGGTAGATAAGCAGAATCCGAAACGGCACGTGCAGTTTTGAAAGCAGGAGATAGCATGAAATCAGACATGGGCATTGCTACACGATTAGGTATGAACGCAATGGTGGTCATGTTAATTGGCTTTAGTTTTGTTTTAGAGCTGAAATGGTAAGACTGAGGAACATGGTTAATGTTGTCTGAGATAAAAGTTCCTCCAAAGTAAAGATTTTCATCTGCTGTCTCATCGAAAGTCAATTTTCTTTGACACCTGAGCCGTGTTTGTAATTGTACATCAGTCTGTCTCTCAACTTCTACTTCACACTCTTCGTCCGACTCTTCGAACATTATTTCTAAGGCCCTACTGAACTCCCACTGCATGGCATAGTCTTTTGGTCTCCACTGGGATATTTTTTGCTCATTTTCCTAATAATTGTACATTTTTGTAATCCAGAATATGAAGAACAAATTTTTCTACTTATACTTGCTTAAATGTGACAAGGTGTTTATCATAGTCTTTCCCCATCTCCTCCATGGCTCTTTGACTTGTCCTATAGCTGCATGTAATCCCAAATGGTTGTAGCTTGTCGTAGGTCTGAAGAACATGCGACAGAAAAAACAATACAAAAAGCTTCAAGACAGAGTATACAGACAGACAGTTTCATTTCAAAAATTGAGATGAATGGAGCAAAATTCTCCTTGTGTACATGAGTGAGTAATTGATATTCCCAACCTTGGGACAACAGATACAATTCTAACCTGTCAAAGAAATATTTCGTTACCTGTAATGATGCTTGCCCCATGAACAGAATAAGTCCAATCATTTTTTGAAACAAATTTATGCGTTGGTTGGAAGCTTGCATTGCGATACCTAAAATCGCACGTATTCGTTCATCAAATTCAGGTTTTCTCCAGAGTAACCCCTCGAGAACTTTCAGGATGAACGGTGAATTTTGTGACAAAACACTAACAATAGTGAATACTTTTGGCAACCAATTGTCTTTAGTTATTTGCTGGTATGCGAAGCTACTTAGTTTTGCCAAGCTTTTCATTTCACCTGTGACAATTCGTTTGACAGTGTTTAAAAACACAGGTCGGGTTTTTCTAAATGCAGCATACCTCTTCAACCTTTTTGCACATGGAGTAACTGGCTTGCGAGTAATTCCCATTCCTCTGCCCCTTGTCTTTGACATACCAGCAGATAAGTTTCTTAGTTGTGAAACAGGAGTTCCTCTTCTTGTGCTGGTTACCTGCAAAAGAGGCTGAGGTTCAGCAGTTGGACTTCGTTCTGGAGATGTACGATTGGCATCTTCAGAAACTGCAAGTTCCACTAAGGATCCATGATGAATCAGTGGCTCAGAATCAACTTTGGTATTAACACTTTCACTTATTATCTTTGAGAGATTCGTATCACTTTGCTGATGTGAAAAAAGTTCTGCAATATTATCGTAGCCTGCAATAAGACGTTTGGAGCAGTCCTTGCAGATATAATGGTAGTCTCCCTGTTCATCGACTACACTTAGGTTTATCTTAATTTTCAGTAAAGAAAACAGTGATGTTATAGCCTCTTGAGCAGAGTATTTCATTGTTTTGGGCTTAGAATCTAACTTGAACCTTTTTTTAACATCTATTGTAACGTCCTTCTTACAATTTATACAACAGTTTGTTTTACTGGACATTGTGAAATATATTTATACACAAGGAAAATAATGTTACCGATGAAGAAAGCAGTAAAAGACTAATATTTAAAGTAGCTGTACCTTACTATTTATAATATTTCTCTGACATCGTTCTCCCCGTTCGATTCCTGAACAATCTCCTCCTCTGACCTTACCTCATCATCACCATCCGAAAAGGTTACATTTTCATAGATATTTTCATTATCTGTGTGTATAGCATTAGGGCAGGCACACTTACTTCTGCAAATGGTGCAGCACACACATAAAGAGCATATACAATTTCCAGTGTGACAAACAAAGTCACAATCCTGAATCTTTTCTTCTGTTGTATGCCCTATCATATTACTTAAAATCGCCTCCCTTATGCAGCCCTTTTTTCCGTACACTTCTCCCTGCTGACCAGACTTTGTAAAGATGAAAGCTTGGCCTGGCTTATTATCTCTAGCACATCTTCCAACTTTCTGCCACATTTGCGAAGGGGAGGGTTCATGGCCGTAAATAATTATTCTTCGAACTGTTCTGTTATCTATTCCTATGAAACAATATTTAAAGTGTGACTACTTCACGACTTCGTTCTTTGATTGTCGTATCACTTCTTACCCAAACCGTATCCAATTGTTGAAAATAAAACTTTAAGATTTGATACGGGATCAGCAAATCTTTTAAGAATTCTACGCTTAGCATTTTCTTCGGTTGAAGAGGAGAAATGATCCGTCGAATATTCATATCCGTCTACCCCAAACACTTTTCCTCTGTGAGGAAGCATTCTACGGAACATTAAATTCAAACGAGTGGTTTGGTCGATGCTATTAACAAACACGATAGTTCTGGTCATTCCGATTCTATGAACGATAAAATCATCCGCCAGAAATTTCAAGTCATCCGTAACTGACGTTTTTCTTTTGAGATGCAGGAATATTTCAGGTCTAATATTCACAATAATTAATTAGGCACGTTTGGGTACAAAGTTGAGATATCTTAATACCGGTTTGGTGATGCAGTGATGATTTCTAGCTTAGAACAATCTACTCCAACACTCTTTAGAGTATCATTTATCTGCCCTTGCTCCGAAATTGTAGCTGTGAACAAGGCTACAGGACAGTGTACTATATCTGTCACTTCATTTAATGACTTGTAGGCTGCACGAAATGTGGACCCCCTAATTTTAGACACTTCCATTATTATGAGTTAATTATTAATTATATAAATACGTTTTTACCAATCTACAACTGTGTGAGCTTCGTGAATAACAACTTGGTCCACCAATATCTTTCCTAAAAATCGTTTTACTTTGGAAGATATTAGGGTTTCTGGAGACGATAAGAGAATAAGAGGTTTACTACTGTTGGGAATTTCTATAAATTGAAAATCAAACGAATATGATATTGAAGCTTTTGTAGAATGTGTATAAATAACATTTATAATATACCCGCTTCGGTTAGTGCAAGCTGTATTGTATCACCAGCAGGAGAAAGAATTACACTTGGAATGTTATAAAATTCTAATTTCCTCTGCAAATCCTCGCTGAGATTAACTAACGGACTAATCCACAAAGTAATCACACGTGTCTCGGATGTCTGCGTGATTGCAATAAAGTCATGCACAGTACACAATTTATCTTATGATGCAAGCTAATCCAACTGTACTTACCGATGCCCTTATGATAGAAGAACAAATTGCAGTTAAAGTTTTGCCGTAAGAAGTCGGTAAAACAGCAAAAACATCTTTTCTCAACATCATCGCGTGAGTAGTCGCAGCTTGAAGCGGTTTCAACGTATATTCCTTTCTTAATAATGTTGCTGAATGCTTAAACAGATTTTGAATTTCTGCGTAATTGTATTCTCGAGAAACGAAATACTTTCGGTAGTTTGTTAGAACTGCCTCGACATGTACAGGGCAAAGAGTAGTGATACAAACATTCCTTATTTCATTTGATATTATTTCAACTCTTCTTTTAATTAAGGCTTGATCTCTATCATTGTAGTCTTGGAGAAGGACCTTTATGCCATCTATAAGTATCCAAATTCCTATTTATTATCATTTTAGTAAAGCTGAATTATTAGAGCTTGGTTGAAAAGGTTACTCACACATCAAAAATACTCATTGGAAAATGTGAGACACACATTCATCACTACAGTACTAAAGCGGTTATACAGTAGGCAATGCATTTAAAACAATACGTACCTAAATCACACTCAGTGGACACATATAACCTCGCCGAGCAGTCCATTGTCCTTATGCTGAGAGACTAGTGTGGAGGAGACGTTATGAATTAGGACTTCGGTGGCCTACTCGCATTGTGGTGTACTTGTCGAATACTTTTTAAAGATTTGTGTTGAACTAAAACCAACTGGATTGAAGAATCATCGGTCAATTCTGCAACAGCCTTTAAACTGAGTGCCAACTCACATTCAACCGTAGATCTTTGTTCAAATTTTAGTTAAGCCTTGTATTGAACTGTTGTTCTTCACACTTAACTGTTGCACTTCACACTCAACACCTGCCTTCTTCACAGCGTATTTACGCAATGTACATTCACTTGGTTGTCGTCCTCGTACAAGTTGTTTGTCACGAGCGATGGTGATGTGAAACTGTCAAGTTACTTTCAAAGCTTCTCTCCAAAACCCCAACCTCTGTTTTACTGCAGGGGTTATGAAGAAGGCATGAGATTCCGTCTTCCCGAAATTCCGGATTGTAAACTTCCAACAAGGCTTAACGAATCAAAAGTGGTAACTCTTACACTGTTCTGGGAGGACATCAGTAAACAATCAATAGACGGCCACGAATGTTTCGGAGTCGAGCAAAGATTTAAGAAGTCATTCAGGGTCTACATCAGAGACTACATTGAAAGAAAAGATCCAGAGAAAAAACTTGGAATCACTGAGGAAGAATGTAAAGAAATGATCAAGTACCGTAAAGCCCCAAACAGGCAGGAAATGAAGCCGCTGAGTGAGGGAGTAATTGGAACCTCCGATGAAAGTGAGCCAGACCATTGGATATGGACAACTGAAGCCATCCGCACTAATTTTTATGTCGTCGACGTTAAAATGACAGTGTCAAATGACGAGAGCAGGAAAGTGTACGCCTCAACAAGTTTAGAAGGGATATGTTCAATCAACAGTGGAGTGTGTCCGACTTCTCGTGGGATCCTCGTGTGGGATAAAGGTGATTACAGGCAATGTCGAATGTCAGTGGGTAAAACAACCGAATGCTTATTTACGGACACCCTTATCACTTGCCCCGATGTTCACATGTCAATGTCAAGCATTCAATCTATTAAATTGTGCGAAATTTCATTCGGAACCAGTGAACAGGGGGTTTACTTTACAACCCGTTCTGCAGGGGAGACCGTGAGAGGGATAGTGAGTACAAAAGATGCACTGGCAAAAGTAACTGTAGACAAAGCTGGCCAAAGAGGTAAAAGATCGGTAGCCTTGTGGACAGACGTCGAAGACGCTGCACGGACACAGTTCATATGGAGAATGCTCAAAGATATGAGCGAGGCCAATGTAGCCATGTTCCATGACTACTCATGTCGTAATGATCAATTGTTTATGAATTACCTCATGAGCAGGGTTGAATTAGGCGAAGCCTCGATTGTTGCCAGGACATTTCTCAACGACAACTCATACCGGGCCAAAATGGAAGGCGATTTTGTTGTTCTTTGGAAGTGTGAAGAGATAAGGTAATATTTTGTACTGATTTGTAGATAAAGTAATACAATCACGAGGAGCAATCAAACAATGCATTTGACGATGTTCTTATACACCGTTGGCTACTATGTTTGACTGTGATGAAAGTTTATAAATTATATTAGCCCTTGCTTATTAATTTTTTCCTAGTGTAGCCTGACATGATCGAGAGTTAGAAAGGAAACTTGATTAAGCTAAAAGAGAAAAAGACTTTAGGCTATGAAACTTCTGATTTTGGATTTTAGCACACATATGTTCGTTATTCATTGTTACTGTATAATGAAATAATTTCATTCTATATTTGCAGGAATTATTTCTTCCTAGATAACAAGGAGTGCACACTAGAATACCCTGTTCGATTCACTCTGCATCACATATCAACGCTGGGTTACATGAGATCAAAAACTCATGAAATCATCGATTACCCCACGAAAGGTCCATGTCCTCCTAATCCGTTCTACTTCAACTCAAACGGAACAATTATCCTTTTGGATACGAAGGAGGTAGTAAGAGGGATAGACGTACTCCCTCATCCTTTTGGCCTTGGAAAGTCAAATGCTAAAATCCCTGACCAATCATTCCGGGCATCAGGGTTTCACAAAGCTCAGGACATTGTTTCAGATGACGCACCGTATGAGTTTATGAAAATGAACTCGATCAGCAACAATGTGGAAAGAGTAATAAAGAAATTGCAACATGGAGAGAAGCTGGACGAGAATGATCAAATGACATTTGACTCCTTATTTGGAATTTCTTCCGGGCCTTTCTACAACTACTTTGCTTTTGGAATGAAAGTTGTGTTGTGTGTGTTTTTAGTGATTGGTAAGTTTTGTCGCGTTTTGGCATTACCTTAGTTTAATATGCTACATATCAATCAACATGGACAAATGAATTTTTAGGCCTTGCCTTACTCATGTTTGTCCTCGTTTCATGTTGTGTCCCTATGTGCGGGATGGGATTTACAACGTGGCAATGGATGTGTAATTTGCTGAAAGACTTGAACCGGAAATGGGGACAACTTCTTCAAAGGTCAGCTGCTAAAGAAGAGAAACAAAGTGTGGCCTACCGACCTCTTCCTCCAGTCCCTTCCGAACACGAAGGTAATTTCACCAGCTAGATCTCATTAACTACTGTTACTGTAATTAACTTTACTCAATAACTGGTAATTTTTAACAGCAGGAAGGAGTTCACATACTCCGCTTGTCAATGAGTCGAGTATAAGGAACTCAAGATTGTATCCTGACCTTGAAGGAATTGAGATTAAGATTATACATTGAATTGTATTAACATTTGTTGGTTGTCGCACAAGAATCAGAATTTCAAGAATGTAAATAACTCATTGCAGGTGTTTGTATTATGTAGTACATGAATTATCTGTAAACGGTAAGCGAAGTACAATTGTGGTACAAAATTGTTATATTGTTTATAAGATACATTCCGTTCCTAATTAGTACTTTCCTTATGAACAAATAATTACAGCTTAATGTGTGTAATCTTTCAATTGTAAGTTATAATACTTCTTCAAACCTTCATGTTTATAATTCAATGGTTACTTTATTACACGCAAAATCAGAATGACTATCTGTTTATTCATGTCACTGCTTCAGGAAAGTGTGAACAAAGACACATAAATTAAGAATATATATATGTATCATAAAATTAAAAAGTGCAATGAATGGGTATTAATTGACATATTCCACATTAAATTAATATTATTAATTAATTAATATTCTTGAAGAACTGGTGATAAAGGTTAGATTGACCACTTTGTCGATTACTAGAGATGAGGGGAAAATAGTACCCTCGATGGCTCCTTTGATTTCAGTTGCGAAGCTTTTTTCCAGCTTCCGTGTTCTTATGTATTAACACTCATCTCTTCTGCTTCTGCCGTTTGAGCGAGAACTTAACCCATAATCTGCATAAGAATAATACACATTAATGAAGAGATGCATTTTGTTCGCTTGTAGTTTAACTAGCATTTATCGTCAGGGAGTTGTTCATGTTGGCATATCCATTAAGGGAGATTTGGGTTGGAGTACCAACGAGCATGTCATGCAGCCTCATTATGTCCATTGCCATCAAAGTTGCCTCTATAGAAGTTTAAAAGTCCAGGTGCGAGCAAGACAAGCAAACTATGTGATCAAGAGTGCAATTAGTATATAGTCAAACAGCATTTGATTAAAGAAATGTATAAAGACTAGATAACAATAGACGATTTTAGAGAAGGAGCTAAATCTTTACTATTCACAAGCAAGTGCAGGAGGATTCGGTTGATTCCAATAGAATCATACACGTCCCGCAACCCTGGTTGCTCTTTTTATCATTGAATTAACTGTAAGGAAGATATTCCAGAGGTTCCTTTGTTTCACTTAAAATCTGCCTTTTAACAGGCTGACTGTCACTTCAAGTGGGCATTAAAAATCTTGACCAGTGCGTTACTACGGACTGGTGTGAACCACACCAAGCTTCACTTCCTGGCTTAACTTGCTTAGATTAGTTTATCCTTACTGTACACACTTTAATCTAAATAGCAGTGCTGACTTGAATTAATGACTCTCAAAGCTACACATCAGATTCATCTTACTTAACAACTAAGTGATGACTATACTTCCATCGAATTCCACTTTCTAAAAATGTATCTTTGGATCAAACAACATTCTGATCTGACTAACATTCCGAATTAAAAATAAACACGTTTCCGTAAGCATATTCATGTGCTTAGAAGTCTGCAGTGGAGTGGGAACCAAACTCACAATTTATTTAGTCATCACATTCACTACTCTCAGCGTTATTATAATATTATATTATAATATGTGTCATTTTCATGCTATGCATGCAAGTTTTTTGTTTGCATGAACAAAGTCATGCATGGGGCAAGTGGTGAGAGCGTGTGCGGAGGGCGGGCCGATCGGCGGAGGAATATTCCTCAAAAATCAGGAATAACATACTATTATTCAACAGCCTATTTTCCTTATGCAGTGTCTAAAGACCACCAAACCGCAGGTTGGTCGGTCTTTCACAAAGACTAGTTTATTACCATAAATGTCTGTTGTTTTTCCCAGGTGTTAAAATTTGTGCACGCTCTATTTCTACTGTGTTTACACTTTACGCTATTTAGAACTTTTTACCAGACAC
>JAQGAB010002452.1:0-12002 GCA_034696565.1 Isotomurus graminis
TGAGTTGGCTCATCTTTAAAAATTCCAATACGTAAGCATCAGGAATGACGCAAGTATTAATGCACAATGCATAGTGTCGATACTCCACCAGCGTTATGAATGGTTGTTTTAATTTAGACGCATGATTAAACACCCAAATTCCTATAAATGGTCATTTATAGGGATATGAACTTATTAGCGTAAATTAAGCAGTAACATATATATTAATATCAAATACAAAAAGGCAAGCAGACACACACCGAAGCATTATTATATTTAGTTGGGAGCAGTCTGATACTCAATAACAAACAAGATTCCAACCTGACTGTATGTATGACGCCATTGGGAAATCGGCATTTCATCTACTGGTTCAATATATTCTACAACACTTTCATTTATCATTCTGCCTGCCTCTCCTTTTCTTGTGCGACAACAAATTCATTAAGCATGTCAAAGAACCCGTTCTTACGTAAGAAATTACCTCAGGGCTCTGCTTTCTACTTCACATTTCAATATTTCTGTCATCAGAGCTTCTCTGCCATAATTCTTCCGTAGAAAACTTATTTCTCGTTCTTGTTCTACTGATTACTTGAGTAAGTGAGAAGTACCAAAAGGGGTTCTTAATTTTTTCTTTGCTCTTTCTCGCTAGGGCCGAATAAGTAAAACCTTGATGCACTGCGTATCGTTGATAAATTGATGGCTACACATCCGAGAGCATACATCTCTGAGAAACACAGTATTATTAGTCAATTTATTAGAATAACTAATAACTGTACGGGGGACAGGCAACTTGATTAACGGAAAGATTTCATATCCAACGGATTATTCGACAGACTGTCTCCAAACTATCGTATCTTATTTACCAGCAAACTGAAATGACCGATTATATTTTAGCCCGTTGCGGTTGTATCGACAACCTTGTGTACTGTTCAAAAATGACTCAGATTCATTTCTTCCACTTGTATGATTAGACGTGAAAAGACAGGATAGATAGTTTCATATTATTGTGTTACATTAAGACATACCAAGAACAGATAACCACCTACTATTGCCGAGATAGTTTCGTGTATTAAGTAAGAACAGAAAAAACCATCTTCATGTATATTTCTTCATCTCTTCATTTCATGTCTTTCTCATCTCACTTAAAGAGTTTTGTCCTCTCTCTCCAGATTTATGAACAAGGGCTGAGATGGCAATTTGTTTCTTTCTGTGCCAAAAATCTTTTTATCCATCCACGATGCACACACAACATATACATACTCACGGAGATATCTGCCTTTCCTCCTTTTACTCCCTCGTCGCTGGTGCATCTGGAATGATAATCCGATTCCTATCACAAAGTGTACAGTGCTTTTGTTAGCAATAACGAAATGTTCATATCATACACTCGCATGCAAGTTGAATATCGTATAACTAAAACTTTCTTCTTTCTGTTTCTAGATGTGCAGAAGGTTACAAAGGACAACGCTGTGACACGAAGGATATTCCGACTTCGGGTAGTATGTATCTCTCGTACTTTTGCATATTCGGAACCAACAATCCTGACTATCCTTGCTAGTAGGTAATAATAATGTCTCTCAGTTCAACAACCCAACATCTTTCTCTATTCAAACCGAATCCTCAATCCAATTCCCCAACCATTTGGATCACTTAAGACGATCATCACTTTCCCAGTGATGATCAACGAGACATCTCATCAAATCCTCCGAATCTCCCACTGTCTCCAATTCCTAAGTACCTCTCGACTTTCTCCACTACTGTCGAACCAAACTCACTCACACCAAAGTCTTGCACTTCCTTTCGTGTTTAACAAATGAGCTGTCATCACCCTGGTTCTGTCTCTTAGTTTATTACTTTTCCAAGAAGACGATTCACTACTTCCACGATGAGGGTAACGATGATTACATAGCAGTATAGATTTGTAGTAAAGAGAGAGATATAGTTTTGACGGTGGTTTGCACTCGAGAAATTCACACTTGAGTGAATCTCTTCATTCTGCCTTACACATAATTCAGTTAAACATTGCCACCTCGAAAACAAGGCGAAAGTTTTGCGTTTCAAATTCAGTTAGGACTCTTAGGACATGATAAATCGTTATGAGATTGTGTGACACATAACCATTCCCTGACCTTTAACATCTGTGCAAATCCTACGATTTACTACGCTCGCGCAACCACATGGTGCAAGTTTTTACTATTTTTACGCTAGAAAATACTACTCTGCAACTGAGGTACACCACCACCGATGTATCCAAAAATATATGGATTTAAAAATGTGATATAAATATAATAGAAGTACTTGGCAAATTTTCTTTAGGTTACTACGTCTTATGAATTTCTCACAGGACCTGTAAAAAGTATGCATGAATACTACTTTGAAAATACAGGGTGCCAGTTCACCTCATCTGATCTGCACAGTACCTGTGCCAGGAACTGTAAGCATCTTTTTTCTCGTATTTGAAGTGACATTTCGTGGAAAGCTTAACATTATGCAATAGGGATATTCAATAGGGATATTCAATACGTATTCTAGCTGAGTTTAGAATAGTTTAGATGATCAGAGAAGATAACAGGTTACACACGTTTACAAACACGGACAGCTGCTAGGTAAAGGCGTAAAATGCACAAACATACTTGTTACACAGATACTGAGGACATGTAATTTACTTCTACTTTGAAAGTTAAGACAACTGCAGACGATCCTAAAATCGGTTAAGAGTAAGATTCAATTGTCAATTAACTCTTCCATGGTTAGAGAAATGCATGAACTCTCAACTTCATCAAGCCAGGTGCCAGTGAGTGTAACTTGCAATTTAAAGACAGGTTTAAAATATTCGTCTGTATATCTAAATCTAAACGTAATTTAATATTTTAATCGAGTAGATTTTATCGGGTTCAAAGCCCCGGGTAACTTTTACTTCTTACATAAAGTTCTAACTACAAGCACACCTGAATTTGGACTTCATAATCAAGTTTTTCATTTCGCAAAATGTATGAAACCAAACAGGAAACTTTGGACTGTAGATTTTATCCTCTACATATGGTTTTCATTTTCGATTATCAGGAAAAATCCTACGATTTAATTTACTTTGCGCATACCAATCCACTCATAACTTCCTCAAAGGGCATCTTTAAAGGCAAGACATTCTTTCCTAATCAACCTCAATTCCCTTAATTACTTGGATTCTCCACAAGTCTTTCTTAACCTTCACCTTACTACTTTTAGGCCAGCAAAGATAATAATTATTCACAATGATAATCCAGTTATTATTATTGCTCTGTATTGTCTTCAACTCTATAAACTTGGATGTCTGCTTCCTATCAGTAACACAGTCTTTAGCTGTTAATTTGCAAATACGTGTCTTGTAGCCTACATAAATTGTATTCATTGGCAATTTATTTCACATTTTCTAATTTATCTAGCTGTCGCTGTCTACTCTTTCTTGCAATAAAATTTTATCGTGTGATTGTGTTGGGGACCAGGAAACAGATATCTCACAATAGATCGTTATGATTTGCCTGCAGGTTCGGGAGCAGACTACGAGTCAGCTAGAAGACTTCTACTCCTCTGGAATTAGTGGCTGTAGATGTTCGCACGAGCCTCACCCACCGATCCCACCCACTCACGAGATTGCCTACCGACCTCCCTCATCATTAATGCCCGTGTGTTCGAGCAATCATAGTCATTTTGACAATTACGCGATTGTGATGTGGAGCTGCCCACACGGCTACGTGTCCCTATCTTCAGCATTCTTTGCGATCATCACTGTTGTCACCTATTGGGGTCTCACACCTGAACACTTGTAAAGAAGCTAGACGAATTCTTGTGGGAGGAAAGCAGGAATGCTAGATTTTATTGAAGACAACAAGCTTTTCATTAATTCTTTTGCGAATGAATTTTTTGAAGCACATGTGCCCCTCTGGAGGTGGAAGCTAAAAGAAGAGAAGATACTCACATTTACTATAGGACAAGACACTACCCCCGGATGTTTTATCAGATTTTAGAATGAAAGTGCTCGATGTATCTTGATTTCTTTCTTGTCATGGGAAAAAGTTCAAGAATCTATTTAGTTTTTTTGATTAAAGAAGTTTAAACTGAAAGAATGAATATTCTGTGTCTTCAAGTAAGAATTCGTTTTCAAAAGCTTTAAGGAAAATGATTTTGAGTAAAATTCACCAGCAGATTAGTCATTTCAAGTTGACTTGCATACATAGGTATAAAACGTAGACAAAATGATCTCAGCAATTGACAGGTGTGTATTAAAACCACATTGTCATGTACCTTATAATGCATAATAAGCAGGGACAGAGTGAAATATAAAATGAAAGTATCAAGTGAGTGTGGTGGTGTGTGAATTCTTGTCATTGTCTTGATCTAATACTGAAATATATTCAATATTGATTACGTTGGCTTTGGTAAATTCGCGACTTCAGTCTTTACGTACATACTTAATTCTATCCTCTAAGTTTCCACTAACTATCTGAAATTAGGAATCATAAACTGCCTAGTCTTCAGACTGTATCTCAGCTAAACTGCTGATACTGACAGAAGGTTTTCCTACATTTAGAGAGTTGATAGGATAATCAAGAATCATGAAAACACTAGAACCTAGTATAGTACTTATCTTGGGCTGGTGATTGGGATGATTAAAAACCAGGAAGGAAAGGTAATGTTCCTATTCGTTCGAAGTAAGCAAGAACTTTCACTATTACTAATAAGGTAGAAGGTATAATAATAGCTCTTTCATATAAAGCAAAAACCAATCTGTGGATTTACTCTTAGTCCTAAGAATGAAAGCCATCAAATTTCGTCCATAAATCAAACATGTTCATGCAACTTATCAAAGTTAATTAAAGATAAGAGTAAATTAATAATGGTATTATATTAAATTGAATGTTTCAATACAGATGAATTGAAAGGCAGGGGGTGATTCATTTACATGAAAGGAATGGAGGTGAAGATCTCTTGGTGGAAAATATATTCATTTATATGCGGTCACGATTATGTTCGTTGGTAACTGGAGAGTAAAGGAAAGTCTGTTTATTTCTAGTTATTCGAATTATAAAATTAAGGTAAGAAATAAGGGGAGTGATAGAAGGTTGTAGTTGTGTCCAGGTTGTCAATATGTCTAACAGATATACTTCATAACAGCTCTTATTAAATACCTACCACTGGGAAAATCCACACAGAATTTTATAAATGTTTTAAACTGAGCATATAGTTTATTAAGTCTCACCAACTTCACTATATACTTAATAGATGCTGGGTTATATTGAAGTTTCACTTATAATAAAGCTTAGGTATTTCGCAATGCTTAATTAATCCCATAAAAATTAGTTCACCCAAGATGAGAACACGCTGAGTTGAGTGAGATTAGAAATTATTAGAGAGGAAATGTGTCTATGACGCAAGCAAATTTGCACCAAATTGGATTCCTGTCCTGATCGAGTGAAAGTTCAGCTTTACTGAGGTATTTTAATAGAGGGTAACCATACAGTCAGAGATGTAGAAGTAGACAGAAAAAAGTAAACCAGATTAATATGCTATATGAATTAGGTTGAGATTGATACACATCAGAAAATTTTTGAACAACTGAATTTGTATTCTTGTAGGGCGTCTCTTTGTAATCAAATGAGTGAATCATTTCACACAATCAAGAATCCAGTTTAAAATAATCGATTGCAACTCTTGTCGCAATAGTCTCAACAGATAGGTAGCTTATTTGCTGAAGTTGCACATGCCTAGCCTTTCCAAGTCGAACTAAGTTTTAAAAATGATATTTTACAGCTGATGAATTCTTTAAGTGTTTATGTACATTCTTCATTGAAATCAATACTGCTGTCTACAGTAATAAATATATTGTAATTTACTACTATAATGACACGCACTAGCTCTTACATGATCCAGACATCATGAAAACAGTATTTTACCTTTATAAAATCCCCAGAAGTTTCTTTATGTATATGAAAGTAACATGCAAAATACGTTACGAAAAATTCTATTTAGTTTACCGATGCTTATGTAGTTGTGTATTGTTCAAGTGCACATATTATTGATATTAATTATCTTCAAGACAAAATGCAAAACAAAATAGCAAAATATTGAAAAATTGACGGTAATTTGCAATAATTAGTTTTATTACTGTAAACCATGTGGTTGATGTAAACTTTGATTGTAAATTTACACATTACATATGAGCCTGAGCTGAGCTATTATTGTTTATTAATTGATGTATTATTAACACTTTGTATTGTACTGAACAAAGATATTACTACACTTATTTAGCTAATAAACTGAACAACTTTATGTACTACTTAAAACGCAACACAACGCTTCAAAATGAAAAATATGCTGAAATTATATTAATACACTTCATTTGATGCCTCGCAGAGTATAATGTAGTAACTGTTGTATTAATTCCAGCATCAATCATAAATCACCGTTCTACATAGATCATAAAACTAGTTATTTGACTAGGCTCTCAAGAATCTAAGTGTGTATAATGTTTCAATATACCCAATTGCATTAAAGTACCTTGCATTTGGCAGCCTTATTAATAAAGCACTTAAACTGCTCCACTTAATTCTCGACATAATTAACAACAATTTACAACTACAGATTAAAGTTATCAGTACCAGTCTGTGATTCATTATTATCTACGATATCAATTGCCGGTCGGTTTATAACAACTTCATCCACTTGCGACACTTGTGACAAATTTTTGACCCTCACAACTTTTGCTTGGTTCAATCCTAATGCGTGGGCCCACTGAGCAGCTAAAAGATCAGAGATTCATACGTGTAAGTGTTTAGTATGAAATTATGAAAATACTTATATTAAACACAGTCTCCATTTTTACCTGGTCTAGCAGTGTCTTCCACAGGGTCTCTGATTCCCATCGTTATCGGCCAGCTCTTATTTCCTTTGAATATCTGATAACAAACAATCCCCAAAGCGTTCCATGCAACCACAGCGTAAATGATTGAAAGTCTCGACTTCACGTCCCACGCTTTCTTCTCAGCCATCGGATGCATTTTCCGTCGAATAAATCTCCGCAAGAACCTCGGCATCTGAAAGAACGCCATTATAGTGGACACCTAATCCAAGTCGAACTTGTCGAACTTCGCCAAACTCCAATTTTTTTGCCAAAGCTCTTGGCAGAACACCTGCAATTCTGCACTAATATGAATGAAGTCGAAGAATATTGTTATTGTTCTCTCTTAAATTCAAATCGAGTAGTGTTTCCCGCACAAAACTTGGGTAGGATTGGAGACTCTGGTTAATCCTGGAGCTGCCTGGAGTTGCATAACGGCGAGTTTCTAGTGTAGTAAGTCTAGTGTGGAAGATGCGTGTAGTGCAGAGAGGCCAGAAGAGACGCAGGTTTTGGGAGTGTCCCGGGTTTGCAGTTCAGCCATTTTTGGGCAGTTCAGTGTGTCACCTGAGAAGGAGAGGTTCACATGCCTGACCGTGTGACCCGTTTTGAAATCATCTGACACGAACCCGGGACACACACCACCACCAGTGACGACGAGTCCTTTGTCTCTTAGTGTACCACCCACCACCCCCACTCTTCTCATGATGGATTCTATCCTTGGAATCAGCTCTGCTCATATTGTGTAAGCTTTCCTCCAGTTTTACACTAATGAGAATTCGGTGTTCAATCGAGTGTGGGCGTGGCGGAGAATCGGTGTTCCTTTGTTGTTGTATGAAAATGAAACAGCTATTCGTATGAAAATAACGAGTTTATGTGAGTTTGACTTGGTTGGTGTTCGGATTACAAGTGTTTTGATGTGTGTGTGTGTATATGAAATGTAAACATTGGAGAAAGTGTTTTTAATATTTGGTGGTGTGATTGCAGACCAAAACAACTGATTGAAACTGATGATGAAGACTCACAAGATGGGACGGATGAGATGGACATGCCAACCACCGTGACGATTGTTGAAGAAGATGGGACAACATCGGTTGTTGATGATGCATCCGTGTCTTCGATTGTTACAGATGCAGGTCCGCATTCGTCTATTCAGTTTGGCCATAGTTCTGGAGGTTTGTGAACTGTTATTGTAATTTAGGGTTTTAGATTTAATGAAAGGGATGATTGTTTACAAACTTTTTATTTTTTTCTGTAGGAGGAGTAACTTATCGAGTGGTTGGAGTTGCATCAGACGACGTTACGTATCAACCAGCTACTCCTAATGTTCAAGTTTTAGGTCAATCTCTCAATGGCCAGTATTATGTAATTAATCAAGACATGCTGGGTAAGTTGATTCATTGAAGGGAAGGGTTGATATGATTTTTAAATACTTAATGTTCATTTTTTTTTATTGTTAGTAATATTGTAGTAATATAGTTCAAAAACTAACTTAAGATAAATGTTTTGTGTTGTAGGACGACAGGTCCAAGCAAGACCTCAGATATTAGATGCAAGATCGTTTAGTCGATTAGGAGTGACAAAATCAAATGCTCGGGATGACAAGAAGAGAGCTACACATAATGAGGTGGAACGGCGTCGTAGGGATAAGATCAACGGATGGATTAGTAAGCTGTCTAAAATTGTTCCCACGTGCATTGACGAAAGTACAAACAAGGGGCAGGTGTTAAAGGTGACAACAAATGCAAAATCTTTTATAGCTTTTCAATAGTTTTCAATTCATTGTTATTTCCTTTTTGTCACTGAACTACTGAAACTTATTTTGTTTTGGTATTGTATAGAGTAAAGGAGGAATCCTGGCCAAAGCGTGTGAGTATATATCAGAGCTCAAATCAACTAACTGCAGACTCGCAGCAACACTCAAGGAACATGAAAACACCGCAGAAGAACTTGATGCTCTTAGAAGAGAAGTTAACGAACTTAGAAAGGAAAATATGATGCTAAAACAGCAGTTAGGTCCAACGGAAGAAGATTCGACTGTAATTATTACCACAACAGAGTAAGAAAAAATACTCGAAATTGAAAGACAGGACAGTTTTCGGTGTAATATGATATGCCCTACAATTCAGTAAGAGTTATTTTGGGTTATTGACAACAATTGAGTTTTATTCTAGTAATTATTAGTTCATGTGATAGAATGCGTGTAGATTGTTTGATGTAAGGCACTTGTGATGATAGCTGTAATAATCCAGAACTTCTGATTCAGATTGTTGTATATGAGTTACACGATTATAAAGTACAGAACAGACTAATCAATAATGTTGAAGGCAATAATCACCCAACGCAGTCTTCTGTTGTGGACTAACGCCTAACTGATGCTGTATTTATGAATATAGAATAAATATTATCGAATGTAGTAGTGGTCTACTGTACAGCTACTTATTATAGTTAAGTAAAGGGTTCTTTATTTTCTTCTTCGATGCTTGAATGTCAAATTAAAATTTCAATCGAACCAGATACTACCGGCATTTAAGATACCTAGTACCATGTGCCAGGGTTAAAATCTTCTAGTGCAATTACAATTGAAACAGATTTGACTCTACGGAAAATTTTTGGAATAAAGCTTTCACTTTTTCGGAAAAGATCACCTCAGCCCTGGATCACCTGTTAATCAATCATAAGCTCGAAATGTGTTGATCCACGACGTGTTGGCTTATCATGCATAATATTTTTAGCCCATGCTCGGCACTCAATGTTGATTAAAACGTGTCCTTAAAAACAGGAATAAAACTTAATTGCTCATTTTTATACGGAATATAGTTTAAATAGTATACAACTCACTTGAAGTTGAAGGAAGATTAAGCTCAACCATGACAAAAGGGCTCTTATAATTCCTTTGATTTTTGAAGGGAAAATAGTATCCAGGAATACCTTGTTTGGGAAAGTAGCTAATATGTCCTTCAGGAAGATGTTCTTGATCTCCTACATTTTCTCCTTGACAAGAAATCCACACCGTCTGTAGTACATCTTTTTCCTAGATGGGAGGAACTTTAAGAGTGTTACCTTGTTACAGAGTAGTGATAGCATTTAGTAAAATACTTACAATCCCTGGGTTAGCCCTAGCTTCCTTTAAAATGTAATTTTTGAGAGATACGGGCATTTTTGATCCTTCAACCTTTTCATCCAGCTCTTGCGACAGCAGCTTAGGGTCATATTGATTATCATCGTTTATACCAAAAGGCTCCGGTTCCCAGCCATAAATCTAACATTATTCATGTAATATATTCAGTTTAATTCTCGACTTTTTCCCGTATTCTCATGTGGCAAAAACTCACTCGGTTCAGTTTAATCAGTATACATGGCTTAGCGTCCAAGTATCCAAATTTATTCTGTGTGTTACAACTCTGGAGATTGCTGAGGTCTACTCTGCAGGCACTCTTGTCACTAGCGCGAGTTGAATTGTAATCACAATTAACTACTCCAAATGCACCCACAGGAATGTCGACATCTTTAACAACAGTTATCATATTATTCTGTTCACTAATTCTTTCCACAAAGATCTGTACGGATTGTCAAATTATGGACGCACCTTTAATGAAATCCGAGAGCTGCTTGTACCAAACCTTAGCGTCTCGTTCGCTTTCAGAATTATACCAAATGAGAGTGGACCCTGAAGTTTTATCTTGATCCGGCATTGGCCTAAAACCGACTCCAGGGTTGGATCCAATCAAGCTTTCGGCTAATTTCCATTTTGGCTCATTGTCGATTAGAGTTTTGGAGAAGATGTAGTAGTTAAGACCAGCAAACCCAGCAAGGCAGATGTAGTAAATTATGTAAAAGACTATGATCTTGACTGGAATCGAATAAATGATGATTATTAACTTGATCATAATTATCAATGCTATGGAATACACCAAATGTGTGTTGATTCAGGGTTTTGGGGCATCCCGAGATAACTTCGAAGCAATATTACTTCTGTAAAGTTCTTGTCAAAAGTTGAAGGGGTTTAGGCCCTTTAGGCACGGAAGGTTAATAATAATTCAATGTGCATTAGTTGTTTAATTCATGTACATCCTTACCCCAAGAGCCAGCAGTTCTTCCCATTACTGTCCCTTCATCCGAATTATAAAAGAAACTACCAGTTGCTTTTCCATAGTCCGGATGAGATTTACTTTTACTGGAAATCTTGGCTTTGCCTTTTGTCATTTTGGAACTTAAAATATTTTCCTCTTTTGAAAGGTAAATACCAACTGGGACTTGCAGCCACACCCAAAATAGTAAGAAACGAGTCGATTATACACCAAAAGCACAGGACGGAGTACTAGGGAAGGAGGTTTTGAAGTGCAGCTTCTCCAGGAGAATTGAGAAGAAAACTGCCTTGGAAGAAAAGGAGTTGGTAAGTTGGTCATATGCGAAAATATTGCAAGTTCATATATAACCTATATTCAATCGAAATATAGTGGTATGGAATCTCTTTTACTGTAATATATTGCTAGATTAAGAGTCGACGAAGGTGAATAATGCCTGTGCTTGGGCATACATTAATTATTACTTATTTGAACACCTAATTTGCATTACAATACGAAACTGATGCTTTCTTTGGAAGTGTTAAATGATTTCAACTTGGAATCGGATCCACGTGAACGTCTAGCATTCATGTGCTCTATTGAACTATCTTTTCTTCTTCGTCTGATGTATAATTTTAATAATGTAGTGTTTTAATACACGAGTCCTCTCAGAACGGTCAGATCAGAACATTCAGAAGTAGTTACAGAAAAGTTTGAAACTGAATTTATTATTCTCATTGTAGATAGAATAAAATAGCAATACACAATCACAAGTAAATTCATTTCTCATCATCAAATTAAAATTTGGAAACGAACGAATCCGAGATTTTCTGATTTATCGTACTTGATATTCTTCGCCCATGCTCGGCACTCAATATCAACGCTCTTACCCTCTATACAAATTTAAAAAATACATTAAGGTAATGAGAAATATGGCACGTTTTTAGCGCAACGTGATAATAGGTATTTATTGCATACTGGAATCTGAGAGATCGAATTGAACCATCACAAACGGACTTCGATAATCTTGCTGGTTCTTGTAAGGGAAGTAGTATCCTGGAATCATTTGTCCAGGGAAGTAAGAT
>JAQGAB010002453.1:0-12001 GCA_034696565.1 Isotomurus graminis
TTCCCCTGGTAGTTGAAGATGACGTGAACCTTTTTGGTACCAGGTCCGCAGATGTCAGGGCCGAACATGAGGAGGTAGGGGGTGTCGCCGTGCATCTGCTCGGGCTCAAAGTTGCAGTCAAAGAGCTTAATGTACCCGCCGCCGCAGTCAATGTTCTGCTCGTGCTTAACGCTGAACTGAATCACAAGCGGCTTCTTCTCGTTACTGAACTCGGCAAACTTGGTCGACAACGCGTAAAAGTGAGCGTCCTCACTCGTTTGGATTCCTACACATTAAGGGAACAGGGAGAGATAGAGTTAGTTAAGCTGCACACGGTGCGGTGTGGGTGTGGTTGTGACAGATTAAGTGAGAGAGTGACTTACCCTTATCGTTTTCGTCTCCGTAGAACTTCCCAGCGGTCTGTACGAATTTTCCGAAAGTCTTTCCGTCGTGCTTGGAGGTCTGCCACCGGTCGGTCCACCCGGCTGAAAAAATCGGAGAATCAGATGATGTGTGAAAATGAAAACCAGTGTGTGTGTGTGTGCAACTTACCATCGTCGAACTTTTCGTGAAAGTAGACGTTGGCGTTGACGTTGACGGCCGCCGCCGCCACACAGAGGAGAACGGCAACAAAAATGTTGTGCATCTTGAAAATTGACGTTGTCGTCGTGCTGCTGCTTGAGTGTGTTAACCGGTCGGGTTGGTGTGGTTGACTGAGAAGCGAGTGGTGAGGACGAAGGAGGTTAGGCTCACTTGGCTCCCCACACGTCCGACTCTGATTCGCCCAGCGGAGCGGATGCCACGCCTCAACCTATCAGAAACAGACACGACGAACGAGCTCCGCCCTCCAGCTTCATGGCACACTCTCATTGGGGGGAATCATCAGAGTAGTGAGAATTTTGTGTGTGAGAAGTGAGGTGAATGAATGATGATGATGTGCTGCTGCTGGAGAAGATAAGTGTGTGTGTATTTTTATTGTTCCCAAGAGATTAACTATTGACCCACATAATAATTCTAATATAAAACCATAGCAACCATTAAGTATGACATGAATTAATTGACGACACAATAATTATGTTTAAGTGAGACTGTACAAATAAGAGAAAGAGTTTAAAGGAAAAGAGTTTCGAATTCGGTTCCCACGGAGATGTTGTTGGGGTTGATGGTTTTGAGTGGGGAGAAGGAGATTCTCTTTGAGGCTCCTCCCCTCCTTGTTTGCTTGTTCTTTGGGGTGGTGGGGGTGGTGGTGGACTTGTTGTCTTCGTGTTGGTGGTGGTGGTGGTCAAAGTCAAAGAACTCGTTTTCGGTGTCCATGTCGAAGAGGTATGAGCACTCCTCCCCTCCGTTCGAAGACAGCAGCGCCTTGCTCGGCGTCTCAAAGAGGCTGCTCACTGACGTTGGAGTTGCACAAGCAGCAGTGGCAGAGGCAGAGGCAGCAGCAGCTGGAACAACGGTTGATGGACCACCACCGCCACAGCAGATGTCGACGAGGTCCTCGAGTTTGAGTGGCGACGCGAATGACGTCTTGCGCATCGAGTTGAGCGCGTTCTTCAGCGGGGTCGGCGTTTGCTGCGACAATGAAGAGGAGTGGTGGTGGTGCAGTGGGGAGGCTCCTCTTGGGGGCGTCGCAAACAGGAGGCGCAGCGGGGACACCACCGACGAAGAGGAGGAGGAGGAGGAGCAGCAGGTGGGGGAGGAGTGGTGGTGGCTGGAGGATATCATTGAGGGGCGAGGCGGCGTCATCAGGAATAATGATGATGAGCCGGGGTTGGCGGCGGCGCTGGCAGCGGCGGCAGTGGGTGTGGAAGCGTAAGTGGGCGGGGAGATGAGGAATGAGGACGACGATGACGACAGCATCGATGACTGCAAGAACAATAAGAAAATTACAAGTTTTCTTAAGACGGTCTTAAGGCGGCTCAAATGAGCTCAAAATCGGTCTATCTCAGAAATTGTGTGAATTTAAATGTAAGACGCTGGATAAGACGTTAATTAAGACATGAAGAACAAACAAAGATGATGGGCAAGAGTATCTTACGGTGGGTGTGGCTACAGCAGCAGCAGAGTGGTGAATGAAAGAGTTGAACCCCGAGTCATTAAGGTCATCATTAATTTCGTGTTTGACGACGAGTTTGTTTTTGCGTGGTCTTCCTTTTTGGGCCCTGCAGGGTCCTCCTGCAGCAGCAGTGCTTGAAGTGACCCTTCGTTTGATGGTAGAGTTCCAGTGATTTTTGATGGCGTTGTCTGTCCTTCCAGGGAGGAGTTTAGCGATTTTGGACCACTGGTTTCCGAACTTGGTGTGTGCGTTAAGGATGACGTCATCTTCGTCCTGCGTCCAGGGTCGCTTGTTGATGTCCGGGTTGAGGTGGTTGTGCCAGCGCTCCCTGCACTGCTTCCCTATTCGGCCCTGCAGGGACTTGGCTATCAGCGTCCACTTCTTAGGGCCGTACTTGTTCACTAGTTCCACGACCTTCTCGTCCTCCTCCCGCGTCCACTGACCCTTTATCAGGGAGGGGGACAGGACCTTACTCCAACGCGTCGCGCACTGCATCTCCGAGCGGTCAGGGAAGTACGACGAGATGACGGAGAAGTCTGGGTGCGTCAGCGGGGATGATGAATTGTTACTCTCGCTTACCAACCTTTATAATAAGCAATTAAGCAATTAAGGGACACATTAAGTCAATTGTTTTTTGGAGTATTATTTTGGCACAGTTGTCAACAGTAACAAGAAAATTTGCAGTGTGCCAAAAAAGTGTGCGAAAAGTGTGCCAATTACCGTCTGAGTCTGTCGTCCTCTTCGCGAGCCCACCGTCCCCTGTTAATCTTTTTGTTTGTTTTCTTGCGCGTTGTTGGTTGCTGCTGAGGAGTGGTGGTGGTCGAGACGAGGTCACTGCCACTCTCATCTTGTTGTTGTTGCTGAACAAAGCTGACGTCGCTGTGCATAATGTGCTGCTGGTGGTTGTGGTCGACAAAGATGAAGAGGTTGGGGTCCTCTTTGATGATTATGTCCTCCTCCGTCTTGATGATGCTGCTGAGGAGGAGGTTGTTGTCCATTGTTATTAAGTTTCAAGAACGTCCTGGGACATTAAGGACAAGAGGAGTTGGAGGAAGTGATGAAGAGAGAGAGGGAAACAAACGACCGTTACTCTTTTTTGGTGAGGCGGGAAATGGAGACGAGAGGTGAGAGGAGGGAACAATCAGCAGCAGCAGCAGATGGTACATCATCAGCGAAAGGCGGCGGTGGTGGTAGTTGTGGGGGAAGGTGAGACACACGACACGACGCACTACTCGATGGATCACCTGTGCAGCATTGTTGATGATGAGCTAAATGAGATTGAATAACAACAACTGGTAGCTACTGCTAATAGATTAAGTCAATGTTTATTAATTGCACGTCAAAATGTGTGTGTGTGTGAGTTAATGTTGTTGATGTTGTTGTTGGTTGTTGATGACGATGGCGGAAGCGATGGATGAGAATGATGAGGAGATGATGAGTGGGCGTGTCGCCGCAGGAGCGTTGGTTAATTTTCTGGGCGTGGTTGCCTTCCGCTTGGCCGAGGAGCCCACGAGGGTCTGAACAAAGAGACGAGAGTCGTCTTCCCGGAGCAGCAGCGGTGGGGGCTTGTCAGTCTTCAAAATTATACTACTACTACTTGGGGTGGCTGAGGTGATGATGGTGGGAGTGGTTCTCTGGTTCTGCGGTGATGGTCGCTGCTGCTGCTGCTGGCGGACGACGGTGGCAGCAGCAAGTGACGCCAACTCGGACGCCGTCACCGCGCTCACTGGAGGGAGCTGCGGCTGATGATGAGCGCTGATTTGCTGCTGCTGCTGCAAGCGGTGCTGCTGCATGTCCTGGAGGTACCGGTGCACTTGCACTGACGATGACGACCTGTCGTGTTTCTGCTGGTGGTGCGTCGTCAACTTGTTGCTGCTGCTGGACGACGACTGGTGGTGGTGATGTGAGATCGGAGTGACTGTGTGAATAATAAAGAGGAGAGATTAAGGGTTTGTTGTCACGTGGTGTGTGACGAGTGGGTGTGGTGACTTACTGTAGCTGACGGGGTTGTATAGGAAAGAGGGCGGGGCGAGGATGGTGTTGTTCCTGTCCTGCTGGGCTTCCCTCGAGACGCGTTGAATGTCTTGGAGAGTCTTGTCGATCGCCGGGTCTCCCGTCCTAGACGATGACGATCCTCCTCCTGAGGCAGAAGACGTCAGCAAGGACAAGTTGTTCTTGGAATTCTGCGGCGGCGGACGTCTTTGCTGCTGCTTCTTCTTCTTGGGGGACTTTTTCTTGACGGGGAGTTTACGCTTCTTGGAAGTTGAGACGCTGTACTCTGGGTCACTGTCCTCTGAGGAGGATGAGGAGGACGACGACTGGTGGGATGAACTCACTGCGGCGGAGGCTCCTCCAGGGGACGAGGATGGCGTCGACGTCGACGTCGTCAACGAGGACGTCGCTGACGATGAACCACCGCTGTGCGAGGAGTTGTGGTGGTGGTGGTGCTTCTTTCGGGAACGACCTACAGAGGGGGAAGGAGGAGACAGGTCATCATCATCGGCCACCGGGTGGTTTGGTATACTACAGCAGGAATTGGCACACTGTGCGAAAATTGGCGCAGTGTGCGAAAATTGGCACAGTGTGCAAAAATTGGCACAGTGTGCGAAAGCTGTGCAAAAAAGTGGTTACCATGATGATGATGATGTTTGGTGTGTTGATGATCGTCGTCGATGGGTTCTCCGGCCTTTGCGTAAAAGTCTTTGCAAACTTCGAGAACTTCTTCATCTGGAAGAGACTCATCGTCATCGTCGTCATCGTCTGGCTGCTCCTCCCCTTCCTCCTCCTCCGCCTCATTGTTTCCGTTAATTTTGTGTTGAACGTGGTCGTCGTCCTCCTGAACGAACCCGACGCATCCTCCGCTCCGTGCGCCGCCCTCTCGCAAGTGGACCACCTGGCGGAGCCGTTTCTCACCCGCGGAGGGCTCTACAATAAGACGACAGATTAAGATTAAGACGTTGTTGTTGTTGTACGGAATAAGAAGATCGTCTGCTGGTGGTGTTGTTACCGTTGCAGTTGTTGTTTTTGACGATGGGAGCGAATGAGGACTTTGATGGTTCTTCGGGGTGGGAGCCCCAGTCGCGGCCCATCTTCCAGAGGTCATAGCGGTCGGGTTGGAACCGCTTCACAAACGTCTCCATGTCTATCCGGACCATGTCTTGTCTAAACACACACGAGTTAACATGTCAGCATCTTGTGTGGGCTTAGTATTGGATGATTAGTTGTAGTTACCTGCACTCGCAGTGAGTGGTTCGTTTCCCGTACTCGACCCACCTGGGGAGGGCAAAGTTGGTCGACTCTGCACAGTTGAACCCGTGGTTGAACCCGCAGTGGTACCCAAACGGAAACGTTATCATAAACTCACCCTCCTCCTGCGTTATCTATCAACAACATCACACGTTAACGTCATCATCAAGTTATCCGGTGTGGTGGTGATTGGGTTACCTTATCGAAGGGAATGGAGTACTGCTTGAGGACCTGCGGGGAGATGAGGGTCATCTTGTGGCGGAGGAACGCGGGGCACTCGTTCGAGTTTGTCGTGAAGAAACCAGACGCAAGGCGCTCCAGGCGGCGACCGTGCTCAGGCGGTATCGCGTACCTACAAACACAAACAAACATACTTGGTTTAACAAGTTGTGCCAAAATGTGTGCCAAAATTTGCACAGTGTGCCAAAATGTGCACAGTGCGCCAAAAAGATGTGCCAAAACGTGCAAAGTGTGCAAAAAAGCATACCAAGTCTTAGGTTTCCCGAAATGAAGGTAGTTGATAGAGTAAAGTTCCATGTCCTCGGTGTGCCAGCAGAAGGTAGTTTTCCACATGCCAAAGTAGAGGTAAGCGGTGTTGACGCCGTCGATGGCGACTCCGTAGTCCTCTGCGACGAGGTCAAGAATGGACCCGAGTTTGTTGATGTTCCAGTAGTCGACGTCGGGGTCAGTGAGGGTCCCGTTGACGTCGGCGCCGTAGATCGGACTCCCGTACAGAATGTTCTTCCAGTACTTTCGCTCCAAGTCCTCAAAGTCAAAGTGACGCGGCGTCGTGTAACTATCAATACACAAACATACATTAAGTTCTGGTCAAGAGAGAGATTAAGGATAATCGAGCAGTTGTACTTTTCATTGGACTTGGTAGTTCCTTCGGCGAGTTTCTCAAGGTCGCCTACGGTCATTGGTTTCTTTTGAATGTTGATTTGTTGGTAGAGTCCCTGTTTTCCGGTGACGACCTGGCAGATGGGGGAGGGGATGACGAGTTTGCGGACGTCGGCGTATCCGCCCTTCCTGGCGACCCACTCGGGTGGGGGGACAACCTTAGCGATCCCAGCCTTGTGCGCCCCACATGACTCCATGTACGTCACGTACCTCGGGAAATCCTTAAACTCTTCCCAACTCGGGCGGAACACCATTATCTTGGGCGGAGACGAGGAACTGTACTGCAGGTGGGCGTGTTGCGCTCCCCACGTTGACAGCACCACTGACGGGGTAGTGGGTGTGGTAGGAGTGGGAGTGGTCGTCCCCATCATCACAACAACTGATGTATGGGGGTGGCACTGTTTAATATTAACTTGTGTTTGTTGTTGTCACAGCAGAGAAGAAGAAGAGTGTGTTGTGTGTTGTTGTGGGTTGGTTTGTCGGCCGCAGTGGCGCTGCTAGTCAGAGTCACGTAGTTAAGCAGCAGCAGCGTTGGTTGCTAGGTTCCCGTGTAGATGGCGCAGTTGTATTGGTGGTGAACTTTCCATTTTCTTTCACTTTTCTTTTGTGATTCACTTGGAGAACACACACACACTGCAGCGTAATAATTATTTCGACAAGTTTTCACACATTAATTAATATGGCCGTCGACAAAAACGGAGGAGGAGGAGCCAATAATAACAACAACTGCTGCGGTGCTGTTGCAGCAGCAGGAGGTGGTGGGGGTGGATCGTCGTCGTCGACCAGTTCGTCGAGCAACTCGATTTTCGACCAGCTCCAACAAGTTCAGCAGCAGCAACAGCAAGAGTGCCCGCTCTGCCTGGAAGTACTCGATGTCGATGATAAGGCGTTCTTCCCTTGCTCGTGCGGGTATCAGGTTAGTCAGTGGCAGTGGGGGTGTAGTCAAGAAGTAGTGTCCTGATTGTTGTTGTCTTTGGATGATTAGATCTGCGGATTCTGTTGGAATCGGTTGATGACGGAGACGGACGTGGAGAGGACGAAGGGGTGTTGTCCAGCGTGTCGGAAGCCGTACACAGAGAACCCAGCGACGTTCAAGCCGCCGCCTCCAATTAACGGCACTGATGACCACCACCACAATTCCAAGAACAACCAACAGTTCCAGCAGCAGCGGCGGAACAAGAAGGAGAGCAACAAGAAGAAGGTTGCTGCAGCGGCGGCAAGTGCAGCGGCTACGGCAAGTGCAGCATCAGCGGCAACATCTGGAGGAGACAGCCGCAAGCACCTGGGTGACCTGCGAGTGGTGCAGCGTAACTTGGTGTTTGTGGTTGGGATCCCCCAGCGGATCGCGGACGCGGACAAGCTGAAGAAGGCCGAGTTTTTCGGCAAGTTTGGGAAGATTGTCAAGATTGTCGTCAATGCCGTCACCCCTACCACATCCACTCAACAGCAGCAGCAACAGCAGAATGGCAGTAGCAGTAGTGGTGGAAGCTACGGAGCGTACATAACGTACGTGCGTAGTGAGGACGCCCTGCGTGCGATTCAGTCGGTGAACAACGTTCCGTTTGACGGGAAGACGATCAAGGCGAGTCTGGGGACGACCAAGTACTGCAGCTACTTTATGCGGAATCAAGCCTGTCCCAAGGGCGACTGCATGTACCTTCACTGCCATGGGGACCCTGAAGCATCCTTTACGAAGGAGGATATGCAGATGGGGAAACACCAAGAGTATGAACGGAAGCTTATCGAGGGGTTTAACAGCAGCGCGAGTAGTAGGAGTGGTGGGAGTGGTGGCACCAGCAGTAGTGGGGGTGGGAGTGGGGGTGCAGGGGAGCAGCAACCAGCGGCGGGGACGACAACGGGGGGGAGAAGGGTTCCTCCTGTTCCTGTTCCGTCATCCGCAGCAGCAGCAGCAAAGAATAAGCAACAACAACAACACCCGTCGTCGTCGTCGTCGGCCGCCGCCGCTGTAGTTGCTGCGACGAGCACTACAAGAACTGCAAGTAGCAGCAGTGGGGGGAGTCCTGAGGAGCAGCAGCAGTTGCAGCAAAAGAGGTTGGTTTGGATTTGCAGTGTGAAGAAGAATGTGTGTGTCAAGTCTTGTTGTTGTTTTCAGCAGGTCAAACCAGCAGCAGCCAGTTGTTGTTCCAGGTGCGGCGGCATCATCGCATCAGAAGCCGACGGGTGCACCTGAAGAAGAGGGAGAAGAGGGAGAAGAAGTTGACCACCACCAACGGCAACAACGTGAGGAAGACTCATCATCTGGGGAAGGACTGCTGCTGGGGGGGTGTGGGTTGCTTCTGTCGGGGTTGACCTGTGTGGACTCCTCACCATCTTCTGCTGGTGGTGGTGGTGTACTGGGTGGAGTGGGTGACGAGTTGGGCTTTGACCCGTTTTACGAGACTCAGAAGGCGTTTGAAAAGTTGATCCAGGAGGAGGTGCTCCTCAGCGGTGGTGGCAGTGGGTACTCCACGACCACGACGGCAAACAACTACGGAGCTTCTAGTCACATGATGGGTGGTCACCACACCCACCTTCATCAACAACAATTTCAGCAACAGCAACAACATCAGTTCTACGACCACCACCACCATCAGCAGCACCCGTACAACAGTTCTTCATCGTCGTCATCGTTCTTCCAGATGTTGAACGGTGGTGGTGGACGGTCATCTTCGACGACGACGACGACGACACCTCCGATGACGACGAGTACGCCTCCGCCGGGGTTCTCCCTGCAGAAGCAAGGGCACGACCCCTGGGGGGACCACCACCCGTCATCCTCGAACAACGACTGGACCGACCCTGCCATCATCTTCTCTTCCGCGCACAACAACCACTTTGGAGCAAACAGCAGGAGTCAACAAAACAACGGGGGGCATGAACAACAAGTCTTTAGCAACGGGATCCATAACAACAGGTGAGATATAGGTGGATTTGGGACTGTGCCAATTTTGTGCCAAATGTGTGCCAAATGTGTGCCAATATAATTTGCACACTTCCAACTCTGTGAATGTTCCCTAAAACGGTTTATTGATTCCTGTAGACTGTCCCAGCAGCAACACCAGATGCACCTGAGCCACCTCCACCTCCAACAGCAGCAGCAGCAGCAACACAACCACCCCCACCAGCACCACCTGTCGCCGTCGACGTCTCCTTTATTAATGGGAGGAGTAGTTCCGATGATGCAGCACCACCACCAGCAGCAACACAACAACTCCTCCCCCTCCTCGTCCTCACTGCTTCACCTGCAGCAACAGCACTCGCCCCCCCACCTGAACAATGGAATTCTCCCGTCACCGCCATCGCCGCCGCCCTCCTCAACGACGACGTCACAACAACAACAACACACGCACTTGTACATGTTGGGTGGTCAGAAAAACCACCACCAACCGCCCCCCGGATTCCTACAGCACCAACACCACCACCACGTCAACACATTGTCGTCGTCATCAGGAGAGCCAGGAGCACCATTAAGTTGCGTGACGACGACGACACCCCCACTGA
Source organism: Isotomurus graminis (assembly GCA_034696565.1). NCBI lineage: Eukaryota > Metazoa > Arthropoda > Collembola > Entomobryomorpha > Isotomidae > Isotomurus > Isotomurus graminis. The sequence goes on from JAQGAB010002453.1 coordinate 9,680, forward strand.
CCCCCTCTTCATCATCATCAGCTGGTCCTCTGGGGTCATCATCATCTTCGCTGACGGCGGCGTTCCTCCAGCAGACTCAGTTCCTCAGCAGCAGCAGCAACAACAACAATTTTTTCAACAATCCTCAGCAGCAGCAGTACCCGTTCTAATAAAAATTAAGAGTGTATCATCATCGTCGTCGCCGTCGTCATCGTGCAAATAAACACACACAACATTAAGTATACACCCGTGTCTACTTGTCTTATTTATTTACTACTTCACGAATTATTAAGCGATGATGATGACTATTTTTCACTTCAACTTTGAAAAGAGGTTCTGCGTTGCCTGCAATAAAACGAGATTTATTAAGGGGGCTGACGGCGGATATATGATTAAGTCTACTACTGATGTGCTTACGCAGTGATCGACGCAGTGAAAAAAGTCGATGACCTCTTCGACGCAGGTTTCTGCCGTCTTTTCCTTCGAGTTGACGCGGTCGTTGCACGTCATCAACTTCTCACCTAGCGACGCACACTTTTCCTTACCCCGACACGACTCACGAAGCTCCTCAAGGGGGTCCTAAAGCGGCAACAACACAGAAGTCCATTAATTAATGTTTGCGTGGTGACCCACATTAAGGTTAATTTTTGGAGGTTATTTATTACTATATACCTTCATCTCCTCCTCCTCTTCAGGCTCCGGGTCCGACCCCGCGATACTTTTGGCGTCCGCCTTCCCCATCACGACTCAGCAGCAGCAGATAATTTAGGATTATTAAGGGTCTTGTTCTCAATTGGTAGTCAGGAGGTGACGAGAAGAACAACAAGTGTAGCCGCCGGCAGGTGGAGCGACGATCGTCAGACACGGAACCCGGACAACTGCTGCTGCTGCTCCGTTACCACGGAAACCCTAACCTCTCTCCCTGTGTTGTTGTTGTCTCACGTTGCCTCGCCTTTTGTGTGTGTGCTAAATTTGTGTGCCCTTAATCTGCTGCACTCCTGGTAGCCCCCAAAATAGAGTCCCTTGAAGGGCTCCTTGTAACGGAACTACCTAATAATAACAACAACAGGGTCATCCGCTGCTGCTGCTGTTGAGGAATGCAGCAGGATCAGAATCAGAGCCGTGTGGACTTTGCACCGCCTGCAATTTAAGAGTACCTGTTGTAGTGGTGGTGGTGGTGTCGGTGGTGGTGGTGGAAAGTGAAAACAGGTTTACGAGACTATGACGGTGAGCAAGAGAGGAGAGGTGAGGAGTGCAACCTGATGATGATGGTGGTGGTGGTCGTGGTGGTTGAAAACACTTATTTTACACAATCTTAACTCATCGTCTTCGTCGTCGTCTTGGTCGCTTTCTTAAACTCGAACCTCCTCCTTCGCTGCTGCTGCTGCCAACAACAACAACAAGACAATTAGTCCTTGTTGTCTTGGGACCCGTCGTCGTCGTCAACAATGAGCAGCAGCTCTGATTCCTACCCCTCCCCCTCATCATCATCACCATGGAGTCTGACGGGGTGGTACACGGACCTCCTGGTGAACCACCGAGGTAACCTTAATAAATACCCAATAACTAACCTGACTTAAACGAAACTACAACCTTCTGCTGATTGTTTAGACCCCCGAACGGACGTGTACCCGTTGATGAGTTCTCCGCTCCCAACACTGTTGATCTGCGTGGGGTACGTGGTGCTGGTGAAGGTGGTTGGTCCGTGGTGGATGCGTGACCGTGCGGCGTACTCGTTTCGGAGGACGTTGGTTGCGTACAACGGTGCGCAGGTGGTGTTTTCGGCGTGGCTGTTTTACGAGTACGGGATGGGCGGGTGGTTCAACAGGTACAACTTTACCTGCCAACCCGTCGACTACTCCACCACCGACCCCGTCGCACTCAGAATGGTCAACGTTTGCTGGTTCTACTACGCCTCCAAATTCACCGAGTTCGCTGACACCGTACGTTGCTGTGCTTAAGCTGATTTAGCAGCGGCAGCTGCAGCAGTTTGATTAAGTATAGTTAATGATGAATGAACTTTGTTTCAGTTCTTCTTTGTGCTCCGGAAGAAGGACGCGCACATCTCGGCGCTCCACGTCATCCACCACGGCATCATGCCCATGTCCGTCTGGTTCGGCGTCAAGTTCACACCCGGTACATTCATTCGTATTTGACTTGTTGAGACTTAATCTGACAATAATATTTGTGTTGGTGATAGGCGGGCACAGTACGTTTTTTGGGTTGTTGAATACGTTTGTGCACGTGATAATGTACTTTTACTACATGGTCGCCGCGATGGGGCCGCAGTACTCAAAGTACCTCTGGTGGAAAAAGTACCTCACCTCCATTCAAATGGTACCC
>JAQGAB010002454.1:0-11997 GCA_034696565.1 Isotomurus graminis
AATGTAGTAGTTAGTGAGGAGAAATGAAACTTATAATTTATCTATTTATCTATTTTATTAATCTACGTAAAATTTTTAACTTATTTTGCTGTGACCTAATACTGAAAATAATTGTGTAACAATTAGTATTATCTGTCACATTAATAAATCATTCTATGACTCTGACTTTGCAGCCCTATATGTACTTAAAAGTTGTGATCATAAATACGATATCATGATCACGTAATCAGGTTGACTATATTTATTTTCAGTTTGATTTCAGTTCAGTTTGATTTCATAAATTGCAAAATTGATGTGGACAATCTTCTCTAACCTTAGACATTATTTAATTATACATGTAATTTTTATTATTATAAGATCTATACATACTATTTATTACTATAAATATGATGACCTTTTAGAATTGATTTATGATGATGTAATAAGTATTATACATAAGATATGACACTTATAAGATTTAGATTTATTATTCAGATCTTCTGGGTATTGATTTTATCCATGTAAATGACGATGCTCATGCTTTTTTTATTATATTGTAAATGATTTATAGCTAGTCTTTGGACTATAACATCTCCTGTACAGGAGTTGGAATTGAAATATATAAATAAATTAGGCTGCAGTTACAAGGTTAAACATCCCAATACAGACGTTTCGAAACTCTTATTAATTATCGATACTAAAGTAAAGCTCTAAAACTTGTTTATCACGTGACAATAAAAAATGAGTCAATTTAAATATCCTATGGAACTACTTAATACTACTTTGATTTTATAAGATATTTTTAAAACCTAAAATGTATACATGGTTGATTCATTCGTAACAATGCAATAACCTAATAAGCCTAGGCATTTGAGTCATTTGAAGAACGGTCATAAAGCGGAAGCACAGGGTCCTGGACACCTGCCAACCCCAACTTCTTCTTAATCAGATCGTGCATGTTCGTCACCTTTGCTTTGAAGGCTGTCCACGTCAACTTTAACAGTGTAGCAACCAAAGGTTTCAGCTCCGAAAGACCAACTGCAGTTCGAGCAAAGCCAAGGAGGGACAAGTCATTCGTGGTCTCGAAAATTGATCCAAATACACCTTCAATCAACCACAGACATAGTAAACATTAAGACATCCCAAATAATGTTGTGAGGCAGTCTTACTGATGAGTTCATATTTGCTGAATCGCCGCTGCCTCTCCTTTGCGACGATGCTGTCTTCAGCGTAAAACATACTCACAATTGAGAACGACTCATTCTTGTTCCTGTCAATAAATTAGTATTTAGCGTATTTGATCCAATTAATTTGCATTTCCTTAAATATAAACTGACCCAGAGTAAATTCGACGTGATGCTTCGGACAAAAGTGTTGACATAACTTCATCTCGAATCGTCATTTGCGAGCAACTAGGAAGGCATTCGCTGCACACATTGTTTCTAAACAAATTCTCTTTAAACAAATGATAAAGATTACACATTAGTCTCGTTTGTAAATAGACCTTGATTTGATTTGAATGAAAAACTGCATACTTACCTTCAACGGTTTTCAAACAATCCAAACCTTCCTTCGATAGACAAAGAGGCTTTCCTGGAAAATCTAAACATAAATAAATATTAAGATTATGCAATGTATATACTTCCATACGGCATAGATTTTACTTGGGAATGACAGAAGTGTGCATCCACATGTGTCAGCAGCGTAGTTGGCCACACATTCCTTAAGACAGTTCTCCTGTGTGTACTTCTTGTAGTAGGTCAGCTTCTTTTCTCTCTGAAAAAGACATCCACGCCGTTCCTGCAATTTAGAATGAATTATAAGATAATGAGATGAACGACAAGGATGGGTGTTAAAAGATACTTAGCAATTGTATGTCATTTACTGGTTCAATGTCCACTATCTCAGGGTCAGAGAGAGTCATATCTGGGTAGAGTTTAACGGTGACATCACTATTTGGTGGAATAGATACAGCCAACTTTGACTCATCCAAATCCAGTCCAGGGACGCTCACGAAGACCTTGGTGTTAAATTACAATCAATTAATTTTGTTTTTAAAAAGTAGTTGACAATGTGCATGTGTGAACAATAGTTACCCTTGGTCCCAGACCATCAAACTGATGACAATTGCCACTTAAAGCATTCTCTGTCCTGATTTTGAATTTTAAGCCCCAACGACTTCCTCCTGTAGGCTGAGTTCTGGGTCCGCTATTATTTCCAACGGTGCCTTTTGCATGATCATCATTAGTTCCGTGCTCGTCCAAGTTCCAGTTGTTCCAAGTCCAGTTCTTTTCTTCTTCTGGATCTTCCTTCAGCGCCTTCGCCTCATTCCTGTTTACACATACACGAAGAGTAAGTGTGCAATAAATATTAATATGTATATAGTTCTCGCCTGGTGTAAAGTTCTTTAGGTGGCATAGCATTGAATGTGTAGCAAATTCCGTTGCTAGTCAACTTTGGTCGAAAGAAGTTGGTACAATCCTTATCTGTCTCTGTGTTCCACACGCACATCTCAAGGAAATCTTTCCGCGGTGTGCTTATCTATTAATATTTTCAATAACCCAACGCAAGTGAATATTAGATCCGCTCGTTTAATGAAGTTGGGTACCTTTGCAAGGTGGTAGCGAATTTTTCTAAGACGATTCATGTCCAGCTGACCTGAAAACTTTTCTTGTTCTTTCATAAAGTTATATAGCTTGTTATTGAATATTTTCTCTTTGTCAAAAAAGCTTTTTAGAGTTGACTTTGAAGAGCAAATGTGATCTACAATGATCATTAGCTGGAATATTTCCACCTGTGACAAATGGGCAAAGTCATCCTTCGTCAGATCCCTACTCGTCAGTAGCCTGAATTATAAATTACAAAGTTTGCTATTTATTATTTTTTAAGAACTTAAAAATAATGTGACTTGCTTTTCCAGAAGAGCAATTGTTTCTTGATTGAAGCTGTCGTAGGGACAGACAGTAACAGTCACAAAGGGAACTTTCCTAATAGGAGTTTGTTTTGTTTTGAATCCAAAGAGAATGGGGAAATGTTGATGAAAGTAGTAGGCACTCACACAGAATGTGATTCCTGATGAGATCGCAAGTGCCCATGTCATCAACCAATTCAATCTGCAACATTAATAATGTTGAATAACACCATAAATGCATTATTTGGATGCCTACAATTTTCCTAATGTTTATTTATGTTGTTCGAAGCATCGCGTCGTGGGTCTCCTAGCTCGACGTTGGACTCCCTGTACTTGCACATAGGTAAATTAGGCGTCGCTCTAGGAGAAGGTCCAAAGTTGCATGAACTTTCTGTTCATCCTTGACCTACTTTTCTACAGTCTGACTATAGATACAATCCAGAGCTGTAAATTTTCCGCAGCCTCTAATCTCCCTTTCTCTTCTCTTTTTCATTCCCTCTGTCCCTTAAAACTATAAATATTTTGCATGCCCATCACCTAAACACACTCATTTTTAACTCTGTAATGAGTCCACGTCACTCAGAACTTTACTCTTTGTACCTATGTCTTATGTCTCAAGTTCCCTACATAACATCATTAAAACTATTGTGTGTTGTGTTTGGTTAACATCTCATTCTTCCTTAACTGGTCACACAAGTACCAAAAAACTCCCTAACTCCCAGACGATTCAAATGAAAATGTGTTTACTTTACAGAAATTGTCATGGCGTGTCTGTGGTTTGTCGTCACTTTCTTGCTCGTTGCCCTGGAAATATACGGGGCGTTGGAATGCTTCTGCCCGAATGTACATCCCATTCTTGTTCCAAATAAAACAAGTTATAGATACTGCGGGAAGGAACTGAATGGAAAAGACTGCATTCCTGAAGTAATTTATACATGTGTCAATAACTCGAGAATCGCAATTCCCCCTCCTACTCCAGCATCCGGAAATTGTACGCAAAGAAAAAACAGCCCGTTCACTTGCGCTGCAGAAAGACGGTCAGAGTGCCAAGGGATCACTCTGGACATGTGCTTTACTCTAAGATCTTGTGAAGATAATAAAAGTCATGCAGACGAAGGAAACGCAGATTACAAGAATTATTTAGAGGAAAAGCGAGCAAATAAATCTCATGCAAACTCCAAACACGGTTAACTGTTAATTGATGTGCCAATCTATAATAACCTAACAACCAATAAAATATGTCTCACCTCCAAAAGATTCCACGATTATGTCGAATCGTTTCCTTTAGTCCGGACATTTTACTCTCATTGATGCACTTGACTAATGGATGAGACTTGTCGGGATTCCATTTATCCCACTTTTCTTTTGTCTCCTTAAGAGACTTCCAAGAGCTCTGGAGCTTATCGTGAATGTTCTTGAACCTCAAACGAATAAGTCGTGAGCGATAAGTAATTAAAGTCTCCCCTTCTTTCCGCTTCCACTCGTCCACAGAATCTTTTTGTGGAACATTCCTCATCTTCAAATTAGCATCTTCCACAACTTCCGCGAGCCTCCGTTTCACCATCCTTCGTAACTTCACTTTTTTAAACACTACTGGTGCCTCACTTTCAACATCAGCAACTGATGAATTTGATTCACTCTGAGACACACTTACATCACGGGAGACTCCTTCATCTTCGTTTGTTCGGGGAACTATTAAAGTTCTTACTTTAAATTGTGGTTCTTGGTAGGTTGGAATTTGAAAAGGGTCGAGAATGAGCCTCGCATCGCGACTTGTGGATGGAACGGGGTTGTGGGGACGTTCAACTGGTAAAATATTCGAAGGGTGAGGATGAACCTTCTTGTGACCACGAGTGATCTTCGGAGGTTCACTTGTGGGCACTTTACCACCATCCTTTCGTTTAAAATCGAAGAGAATATGAGTTTTCTTCATTCTGCTGGACACTTTAAGGTGAAAGTGTCTCAAGAGATGCCAAACTACTAATAACACAAGTGACCAGCCTTGTTGTATGCAACGTGTGTTTAGTGCCATAATAAGGCCAAGTTATTAGCACTAAGGCAGTACATGTGCAGAATCATACAACATAAAAGTCTTTACCAATAAAACAACGTGGACAATCCTCCCCTCCAATAAAATGAATGTGTAATACACAACTTACACTTCCTATACATTTGTAATTAAGTCTGGTTAATTGCATATTAATAACTTATTACCAGGAAGACTTTCAAATCGTAGTGTGAGGCATCGTGTTCAGTGTAGATAATAGTAACGTGTAGGGGGACTCGGGCAAAGTACACACGAACTCCTTAAATATTCCTTAGCTTAAGTAAACAAGTCTTTTTGTATTTGTAGTAAACCAAAAGTTCAATCGGCATCGGTTTGTATTTGCAATTCAATCGGTCTCACAAATCTTTTTTTCAGATTTGGAGTTTCAAAAGATTTTGAAAATGTTTGTAACTAGCATCATTAAGTTGAGTAAAATATTCAAGTGGAATGGTTCTACAAACTTACAAAATATGTAAACTTTACACACTTTAAAAATCTGGATTCTTCATCAATCATAAACTGAATAGACAGTGTTCAACTTTCAAAACCAAAGTTAAAAGATCCTTGAAATTCCTTGCCCATCTTACAATACAATTGTTCAGACGACTAGATATATTACTCTAACATGAATATTCGTTCGTGTTGGATTTATATCACAAGTATTCGCAGTTTAAAAACGAATTACCACTGAATCTCTTGCAAATAGCATATGAAAGTGCAACACAGTGACTCGTAAATGAGATGCACGGAGTGTGAGATTACAGAATCGAGTGCAAAAAAATTTTTTTACAGCATTAAATAATTATTCTCTTCAGATCATTCGAGTGTGTAAAAACCCTTGCAAACAATTCAAGAAACACATTGAATAATAATAAAGGAGAGAAGAATCTCGGTAGTGATAACAAGTGGAGGAAGGTGTTGTTTATAGGAACATCACTTTGAAAATGGGTGTCATTTCGCTTTCTCTCACTTTTTATTTATTATTAAAAGAACTATCTCTGAAGGATTTTTAATTCGTTAATAGATTTTACCAATAGCAACTGCAACCTATAACTATTAGAATTTCATGTCTCACTCTCAACAAACTAGTTGAAAAAGTTACGCACGCAAAGAAGTTGCCTTTATTTACTTTGGGATTCGATTGCCAAATGTGTGCTAGGAATACCCTATGTATCAGCATGGTTTCTCTCACATTTTGGATTGGGGTTTGCAACCCTTTCACTCAGTCCACAAAACTTTACCCATGTATTATATATAGATGTATTATATCCAGAATATATGTCTGTTTTCATTGTGTTTCTCCATAAAGTTTATCAGAGGCATTAGCAGTTTAAGTCCGAATTTACAGCGATTCTACTACAAATTGAACTTTGCAAGTCCTATACAAAAACTCGTGAACGAGATGCAAATATTACAAGTTACAGATTAATGAATATTTTTAAAGAATTTAATCAATTATTCTTATAACATCATTCGAGTGTGTATAAAGCTCATGCAAAACATTCAAGCAAATAAATGAATAGAAGAAGAGCATAATCACGGATCTGCCAACACGTGTAGGAAGGTGCTGTGTGTAAGACCATCACTTTGAGAATGGGTGACATTTTGCTGTCGCTCACTTTTGTTCTCCTGCAAGTTTTTCTTATGAAAAATTATAAGCTGTAAATACTTACTGCTGTTTACTTAGTAACTAGATTTTGTGTTTCGTGTATTTTTTGCATCCTTTGATACCAAGAGCAACTGCAACGGTTAGGATTTTGTCTTTTACTCTCGAGAAATTAGTTGAATACGTTACGCACGAGAAGTTGTCTTTGTTTTGCTTTGGAAATCAATTAGCAAAAGTGTGCCAAAAATACCAAATGTACTTGTATGCTTTCACTTACTTTTTGGGTTGGGGTTTTCTCGTTTGCAACCCTTCTTTAAGTCAATAAAACTCTACCCATCCGTATCAATAGTTTGAGGAGCATGTAGATGTGTATAGTGAAGCATTAATTATCAGTTACTTTTTATCTGCCCGTACTTAAACATTGGGATCATAAATATAGTATCAAGATCAGGTTGACTATATTTATTCCAGTTTGATTTCAATTCAGCTTGATTTATTAAAATGCAAGATTGATGTGGCCAAGCTTATACAATCATGTCCTAACTTATATTATTATTTAATTTTAATTGTGATTCTTATTCTAGACTATAACACAACTATTAATAAGGTCTATACATAACATTAGTATAAATATTTTGACTTAATCTACAAACATAAATTGCCTTCCGATTAAAATTACCAATTCTCATGAGTTTTTGCCCAGGTAACTGGTGCATATACGAGGATACGTGATGTCACGCTATCTGTCTGTCCGTCTGTATGATCCCGATTTATCTCGAGACCCACCTGACCGATTGTGACCAAATTTTGTAGGAACGTTGCAAAAGCGAGTCGGACCTCCCGCTCACAAATTGGTGCGAATCAGAGTATTAGGTGACCCGTGGGGGTCTCCCAAATAGGCCAAAACAGCAAAAGCTAACGACAGCAGAGGCCAAACTAAGCATGACTCCTCTCCAATTTTTTCACAGTCGCAAGAAATAGTAATTTTAAGCAACTTTGGTATTCGTATAGAAGTTCGAAATCGTTGCAGCAGAGTGCTTAAATGGGGCTTAAAGATACAAAAATTCGCGTCGCTAACGACAGCTATGAAGTCTTCAGTTATCTGGGCTTAAACAGGCTGCTTGGTGTAGGTTTTATTTTGCTTATCAGTGAACAAAATGTGTTGTAAAATAAACAGGAAGACAGGCAAAGCACCAAGTAAAGGTAACTTCCGTTTAGAGTTGACGTTTTGTTTAGAATCTTTGTATCTATTGTAAATAAACCTTAACCAATTCTGTCCTTAGAAAGCCAAAAAAATTAAAGTTCATTGCTTCTTCCTGATCCCTCATTCACACAATTGTCATAATTATTCGCGATTGCGAGTTTCTCGTCCAAGCCGAGGTTCTTAATAAACTCCATAACCCGTTTTTCACTGTCCTTATCCATTGTAGGTTTCGTAGAAAGAGCAGCCCATGTAATTTGCCCATCCTTCCAGCTTCCGATTCCCAAAATGAACGTTTTGTTGTCCGTGAGTTTGAATGCAAACCTGGCTTTAATTTCTGCAAGGGAAGTACATCAGATTACACTTCACAAGTCGATGTGCATGAGATGAAGTTTGATTATCACCTCAACGAGTACATAATAATATGTTTGACTTACTCTTCCACGGGGTCGTAAATTCAAGAGATTGCGGATCTGCATTAACTTCAAAATTGACGACTTTTCCGAACCCACTAACTGACCGGTCTCGATTAAAGGTTAAACAAGAGTTCTTTAGATCGCCTTCAGACAGGTTATCAGTTACCAAGATGTCTCTGGCCGTTCTTAACGAGTGGAGTTTGCTCCAAATAGGAACATACCATTTCTCAACGGATCCCATCTGTTCATAAGGTTCATAAAATGAGTGCTTCCTTATGTGATTAGTTGAAATGTTGATTTCTTACCCAATTCAAGTCAAGATCTAACGGTGTGTTATTCATTTTAAATATAACTTCATGTGTGTCTTTCTCCAACAAGTCTACTTCTTGTACGCATTTGTCATAATTATTTGAAACTGCCAAGTCCTCGTCAAATCCGAGATTCTTAATAAACTCGATAATTTGTTTTTCAGTGTTCTTGTCCATTGTTGGTTTCGTAGAAAGAGCAGCCCATGCGATTTGTCCATCCATCCAACTTGAAATTCCCAAGACGAAAGATTTGTTGTCAGTAAGTTTGAACGAAAATTTAGCTTTAATTTCTGCAAAAAGGAGTAAAATCATGAGACGGGTGTGTCTGATTAGTTATCCAAGCATTTGACCTTACTTTTCCATGGGGTAGTGAATTCCATAGACTCTGGACCTGACTTAACGTCGAAAGTAGTGAGTTTGCCGAAGCCTAAGATCGATCCATCTCGATTAAACGTTAAACAAGAAGTTTGCAGTGCCTTTTCACAGATATCATCTTTCTGCAGAATATCTCGAGCTATTCTATAAGAATAGAGTTTGCTCCAAATAGGAATGTACCATTTTTCTACAGAGCCAACCTGAAAGCAAAGTTCATGAGTCGCGTGCCAATAAGATACGAATAAAAAAGATGCACCCGATTAATTAGATTTCTCACCCAATTTAAGTCGAGATCAATAGGTTTGTTGTCAAGATTAAAGACAACTTCATGTACGTTTTTCTCCAAAACGTCTGATTCCTTCACACAATTAACCAGTGTGGGAATAAGACACAAAAGAGTAATGAATTTAATCATATTCTCTGGTTGATTGGAGACTGTTTAAAAGACGATGCTACCGAGAAAGTTGGATGCAGAATGAAGCAAACTTTTAGTAAAAGCGTTGGTAAAAGATTGTTTGAAAAAGAAAAAGTTGTCCAGTGAAAAACCTTGAAATAAGAAGTTATGATTTATAATGACTAGACAAGCATTATGAATTTTGAACGGTCCTTAGCAGTCAGAGTATGTCAGTTAGTGAAGGACATGAGATTGAAGGTCGTTCGGTACACGTAGATCTACACAATCTGCATGATTAGTTGCCGGTAGACTCGCACTCGGGTTTTGTTAGATTTTTTAATATAACATTTCCACCTTAGGTACGTATTGCCATTTATTGGTAAAATTGTGTTGCATTATTGTTGTAAATCCTGGCAATATTATACCGAACACACGTGGACGAATACACAACTTGCTGTAGATTAGTCTGAAGGATTGAATTAAACATGCTTTGAATTCAAGCTGAGTCAGTCTGGACCGGCTGGTTTTTTGCTCATTCATAGAGCCTATTCCAGTTTGGACTAATCGCATCAGCATTACAGCAACCAGTTTGCCACTATTCACATTTGTTCCAGGAGTCCTTGTTATTCGCTTATGCTGCTTCACTAGTCACTAGAAATAAAACATTTAATCGATTTTTGCTCAATTCCTTTATGTTTAAGTTAGGAAGTTATGACTAAGCTTTTTTATTCCTAAATCCAAGTTTTTTTGTACCCTAATTTTGAAGGATAATTGACGTGCAAAGGAGAGAACTGAGAAACTGGTTTGGGGACCTCTTATGTTTGCTCAAATTTGCAGATTTGAGCATGAACACATCAACTAAATATAAGGATTAACTAGCCAGGAGTACACAAATGAGACGTGAATTAAGACAGCTCCAGTGCTGTAAGGTACTAATTCCAAGAAACTCAATGACATTCAGGTGATTTAACTTTGGGAAAAGTGTTTTAATTAGTAAAATAGTCAGTCAGGTGACAGAAATCGAAATTCCCGAACAATCATTAACACGATTCTTGTATCAAAAATTACAATTGAGATGTAAAAATGGTGGTTGATAATTTTGGACTACGTACATTTATTATTGGAAATCGATGAGCAGATTCCAGGAAATATTTGAATAAGTGTTTCACAATGTACTCTGACAATGAGTGGCATTAAGTATGACTAATCAAGGTAACTAAACCAAAAAATTTTCCTTATGTTCAAAAAGAAAGTTGTCTTCTTGATTGAGAGCAAACATAACTTTTCTAATATGATTTCATTGCCAGATTAAGACTAAATGCTTATATTATAAATTCGTAGTCCCATAGTTGTGATACACTGTTACTGCACTTTCAATATATTATGGTCTTCCTAAATTGGCAGCTGTTACAGATACAGGCCACAGAAGTCTAAGTTATGGTGCACGATGGTGGCACAGATTCTATTCATAGTTGTAGCACCTCCTATAATAATGTGACAATATAAAAAAATCAACTTCATGTACGGAATAACTTCTCCAATAGTTGTTTGTTATGTGAACATAATAAACGATTCCGGATAAACTGGTTAATAGATCAACTTGCTGGTTGTTGCTGTACACCACAAATTAGATGTAGATTAAGATAATAAATTATATTGCAAAAATCCTCGTTGATAAACTATTGAATTAAACTTGCAACTTGTCTTTAGTCTACATCAACAAACTTATCTTTGGTAAAGTTTGGTTCATGAAATTAATCTACAAAGATCTGATATTAGACATCGAAAGTTTTTTCGATCACTGAAAATTCCTTTATCAAAGAATCCAAGGAAAATATGTCCACAGTGATTACCTTAATTATAATTAGAAAAGTATGAGATGCTACTACGGGGATCCTCACTTGTTGTGTGCCCGCACATACTCACTCAGTGAGACGATATAGTCACTGGAAAGGGACACCGGAATCTTCCATGGCCGTAGTTGTGCTGCTTGGTGCAATAGGAATTATTCAACAGCTATTTCATAAGGGATATATATTTTTAACTAGTGCAAATGTAAAACTGCTGCGCATTATAAACTGATTTTTGTAATACGTGAATGAACATTAAAGGTATAATTCAAGTACTAAGGGACTGCCTTATCGACAATATCTTTCATGTTAGCACTATTCTCTCAAGGCCTGTTAAGTTAGTACATGCGTTATCTTGAGTCGCCGGATAATTTGCAAACTTGTCCAAGTTATTGCTCTTCCAATCACGTTATGCTCTTTGCGTTGTTTTTCTGACTTGTTATTTGTTCACGAAACTGTGTTTGTGCTCAATCAAGAATGTTAATTTTTTTCTTGGATTTTGCATGTATATATATATTTGTCAAGGTATTGCAAGAAGTTTATTCATTGCTGTCTCGAGCTAACAACCAGCACTTTCATTTTGCATGAAGATATCCGAACACAGAACTCACTACCTGTAAATTTCTCATCGCCCCAATTTACCTGCCATCATTATGCTAATGTGGAAACTCGTTACAGTTTTGTGTCTGATTCCTACATTAGTTAATTGTGTACAGGAGTCAGATGTGAAAGAACAAAATCTTCATGAAATAATCCTTAACCTTGATAATAGTCCCATCGATTTGGACTTCAACTGGGTAAGACACGAAATCATGACAATCAGTTTCAGTTCGATATCCGTTACTATAATGTACCCCTTACCCCTTGTTTCTTTGATTTTGTAACCACAGATGGGATCAGTAGAAAAATG
>JAQGAB010002455.1:0-11996 GCA_034696565.1 Isotomurus graminis
AAACCTGGAGAAAGTCAAGTGGAAAGTGCTGAGCCAACAGCCAAAAGTGAGATTTACCAGACGAGCAGCCACGCATATATACACACACACGCCAGTGGAGAAAGAGACCGGGGCACTTAGAGATCCCAAAAAAATCCCACTTCCCTTTCCCCATAATTGTGTGAACTTGTATTATTATTATTACCCGACGAACCTTTCTTCACCACCACATCGTGTTCAACTTTTTACGAAAAAAAACTTGCACGATCACATCACATATCCTCATTTCTATTCACTGGAAGAGCTGAACTTAACATGCATGAAATTGTATTCACAGAACAGACTCTCTAAAAAACTCTCTACGAAAGTACAAATCCAAATGTCTGCCTGTAGATCTCTTTTACATACGGATGGAAGAATCCTCATCAAACTCTCATCCAAGTTTCCCAAAAACTTAAAAATGCAAAGTGGTAGTATGTTCTCCCAGCTCCTTTACCACCACAGCCAACACAATGCTCAGCATTCCATGTAAATTAAAAAGGCAGATATGAGTGTTTTAATGATGTACAAAAGAAACCCCAACTTCGGGTAAATTTTTCCGTCGCCCACTAATAATAATATACTCTTCTGGACTCACAGAATTACTTCCCGTGTGTCTAGAGGGTTTAAAATAAACGGAAATAAAACTTGGGTACACAACTCCCCGCATCCGCAAATAAGAATTTATTTGCAAAGTTCATTTCTTTTCGGATTACGCAACAACATCTTTATTTATTCATGAATGCCCTGCCTGCTTTCTCCGGTATCCGTCTAAAGTGTCTCCTCTCTTCCATTTACCAGTATGTGTGTGTTCCTCACCCTCCCAATCCTCTCCTCACACGAACTTTCACAGCTTGAGCCAAACATTGCACAAGATAGAAAATAATGAAGAGACTGGATGGAGAAAGCTATAATATGGTTTACACACTCTACACAGCAGACTTTCTGGTGGTGGAGAAAGTTCGAAGAAGACAGGAAGGATCGATGGAGCGCAGGAGTGTTGGGTCGCCACGCAGTCTTCTCCAGAGAGTCCTGGATGAACATTAAACTGTTGCTCCATCATTCGCACGGACAAAGGCATCCTAGACAGTCGTCAAAGTCAGTTCCTCAAGTCCCAATCAAATGGTCACACCTCTACCCATCACACAACCAACTACACTTCCAACTAAGAGAGTCTCTAGAGAGATGCCCGAGAAGATGGAATAAACCTGATTCCCTCATATTCATACGGATCACCGGTACACAGGAGTATGGGAAAAGCCACGGAAATTACAAGAGGGGGTGGACCCTCCGCTTCAGGAAGTGGGAAGAAGAGCAACACACAACGGATGGACAGTAGTAAGTCACCCATACAATTTCTATACAATTCCAAAGGTTTAATTCACATGTAGCCCCATTGTGATGCATTTATTAACATAAGTCTCATTCATACAGAGAGCAATCTCATGGGAAAGTTTACTCAGAGTGTGAGACGAATCGTGCAAGACGTGAGAGATGAAGGAGCTCCAAGTAAGTTCTCCGAAAAATATGAACTCTTTTAGTCCTGTGAGGTGTGTGAACTGCGACACATCTTTACACTCTCTCTGTACTCTTTGATCATCACAGGTGGACAGACAAAAGATGAAGCGATCAAAACTAATCTAAGACTGCGATCTTTAAGAAGACGACTTGAGACCAACTATGAAACAGCTAAAGGAGCTTTGGTCCATCTTCACAATGAATATGAAAAGTCCAAAGAAGTCAGAAACATCCTTACACGATACAGACTTCTTAAATCCATGATCAAAGTGAGTGTACTAAAAACCATATGTAATTATTATTTAGTATCACACAGCCACTCCCCAAGTCACATTTATTTCTTTGGTCTCCAACCCTCCAATCCTCTCATAATTCTCCTAATATTACTCCCAAATAAGTCTCAACACTGAAAGTCTCGCGTACAGTTCATAATGTCACCCAATTACCGTGTAATTTGTCTGGTCTGCCCAAGAATTTGGCCTTCTCGTACAACCCTATTAATTTCCACTTAGTTAGAAGAGTATGTCCACCAGATATCAACTACCAACTACAAAACTACCAACTACCAGTCTTATATTGATTTCTTGCTCTCTTGACCATGAAACTTGATACTTCGTTCTGCTTTATTCTTGAATGTCATTCGACATGAACATAGACAAAAGTCTATCAGAGTAATAATGTACCACTGGGAGTCATACTCCCAACACAACCTACTACAATTACATGTTACACACGTTACATAGATATATACACACACGCAGCATTGCTCACACTGACTGTGTGTGTATGTGTGCTAGTTTGATCGTCCAAATCATTTTATGTGATGAATTCACCCTTTCAAATTATCCTAGAATCCTAACTAACTAATAGTCAACACGAAACTCAGTAAAAGCACGAGGAGAAGCCAAAGAAAACCTCAAACTTCTGCGGTTAGGTTACTTCTCCAGTATTTGTCTCTGCAAAGACGAACTTGGTAAGCTTTGTTCGCTCACTCTCAGCCACAGAATGAGATCAGAAGGGAACTCGGTCTTTACTTCGTTCACTTGCAATTGGCCCTCGCACTTTATACTCTCTCCTGGCTTAGTGAACAACCAGAGAGATGCATAAATTAGTTTAGGCAATGAATGTGAAGGCAATCAGCACTTTCTCTCAATCCAACTCTATGGAGGATTTAATTAGATCACCTTGGCTGAGTGGAGGAAACTCTCTATGAAGCTGTCTGATGCTGTAGTCCAAGGGTGTCCATGCAGACAGCAGCCTCTTCACTCATTTGCATTCTACGTGTTCCAAAAATAACCCACACTGTAGTCCTTTGTGATTAGATTTCAAAGCTGTCCTTCCATTAAAATGATTATAAACTACGTCTTTGATAAACCAAATCTCTCTCTCTCACCATCCACACCCATCGTCACACATAATATAATCAAATATTGTCCTCTGTCGCTGTTCTAAAACTTTTATACCTTTCACAGACACAATTACACGTTTAAACACACACAAAGGTATTAAATATCAAGTGTTCATCATTTAATTACATTGCATCATCAAGTTACAACCTCAATCCCCATGCTGGGCTTAAGTCAGACACACCTTTGATTTTCCTTATCAATTCTCTTCCCCAAAACCCTTAATTGTGTGTCCAGCTGACGCCCCACTGACTCCAATTTTAGCTCAGTACCTCCTGCTTAATTCCTTAATAATCTCAAGAGGTGACAGGTGATCTACTTATTGCAGGAAGTGGTACGACTAGAACAACAGTACTGGACGCTACTAGAAGTACCCAAGCAAGAGAAAGGTGAGCCTGTGGGAAGCTACGTCCTCCGAGCTTGTTCAGCCCTGGAGAAAGTCCAAGTCAAACCCGCAGATCGGGACAAACCCACCGAGAGCGAGGAAAAAATTCGCGAAGAGAAGGACAGACTCGAAGGTAAGTGTATTAATACCATGAGATCCACTTCATCAACATTAATTATCCATGATGATGACCGACAGATATGACATCAACTCAAATCGAGGCAGAGAACACTCAGCTTATCAACGACCTTTACAGACTCCTCAAACGATACGTCGGACTCAGAAATCTCATTCGTGAACTTACGGTAAACCATTCAAATGCTAAATAGGTTTCTACACTCTCTCCACTAACCACTTACCTTTTCCTTTCTCCGAATTAACTCCGCACTCCTTCCTAAACTCCTCCGTAAGTCTGTAGTCCGTATATACAGTCCCTCCCTAAATTCACTTCATCATTTTGGCATATTGATCAATCTATAAAACAACACATAGGCAATGAGAAATACCGGGTTTAACCTACTCAATCATTCAATCGCTGTTTTCTGCTTTCACTCAACTTCCCCATGGGTAGTCCATCTACGCATACCGTGTTCACTAAGTCACCCTTCGTACTCATCCAATCTTACCTTTAAACTTCAAACCACAAGGGACCGGGCGGGGTTATGAGGCGTATTATTTCTTATCTCTAAGTGATTTGACCCACTCGACCCCTTGTGGCTTGAACTTTAGTACGAAGGCTTGACTTTTAAGGAGGTAGAGTGAAAGCAAAATTACTTAGTGTCTTTTGGGCGGGTCAAACATTGTTTAGTAAGTCTTTCCTTTAAGATAAGCATCCGTTTAGGATGATGATAAGCCTCATAACCCCACCCCAAAAGACACTACACTAGACATTTACTAGAGCTCCACAAGTGTGCATGTATGCTTGTGTGTGGCTGTAAATAAAAGCATATAACTGCCCAACCTTGAGGAAGGAAGGGGAGAAAGCGATCGATAAGCAGCTCTCTGGGCTGACAATGCAAAATGTAGTGGAGAAGGTGTGAGAGAGTCTTCTCTTCGGGCAGATTCCTCTGCTCGACTTTCTCCTTCGCTTCATTTCACACATCCACATGACTTTTTCCTCCTTTGAAGAAGACTTCTCAAGCTGAAAAACTAGACTTTCACCGTATGGAAGTCTCTCTCTCTCTCCCTCAACTCCTTAAATTAAATTTTTAATCAAACTTGGATTTCATCTGCTCTCGAAATTAAATTTTTTAAACGCTAAATCATTCGGGTTAAACATGAAGGAGTAGTCCAAGTCCAAATAAGGCTGTGTTTGTGAAGGGAGTACAAGAACCTTTTTGCCTTGTGGATGCAAATTAATTGGTTTTATAAGAATATGGTTTACGATTCTTCTCATTATTCTGAATTTAGGGGGAATACACATCATCCAAGTACTACCCAATGATCCCTCGGTACAGCTTGCTAAAAGATATGATCAAGGAAATCACACACAATCCGGACTACATGGAAGTGCGTCATGAGCACAGCATGTCCTAACCCCCACCTTAAACAAAAAGGGCCCCCGTCAATAAAACAGTGTGTGTCGCAGCTTTATTCGTCTTTCTAATAAAATAAAACAACATCCCATGGACAGTCTTTTCTCGAATGTCTCGAAAAACTCTAAAGTCTTGTGGAAGGGTCATCCAGTAAAGTCATCATCAAGTCCCTCAGCATGTGTGAGTGTCACCCGTGTCAGCTGTCAGCTTCTATCTCTCTGCTTCTTCGCCATCCTTTTCCACAAGGACAGTGGGATGTAAAATGAACAATATACACTTCACTTGAATCCCAAATATCCTTGTTTGACGACTACCTTAGAAGAGATTATTAGCCAAAAGTAGTATACAAAGAATCTAACCACAAATCTCCAAACTTCTCTAATGAGACACTCCAAAACTCCAACACATTTTGTTCACCACGGAATTCTTAAGCGCAGAGCATTTTTACAATAAAAAGATGCTTATTTTTTCGATTAGACTTGCATCACCATTGTCAATATATGAAACTGGAACAAGCTTATAAAATGTAGGCCTGATGGTAACGTGAAGTTATATATATATGAATATGAAATGTATAACCATCATCAAATCACTGTGCAATTGTATAAAAAATACACAACCGCTACTTAATAAAGATAGTACAACAAATCAGTATGCTTTAAAACTTGTCTCTATACTTTATTGTAGTAGAATTTAAGGGTAGATTTGGTTAGCAATAGAATATAACATTATAGCACAGTAGCATCAGAGTTCTTTTAATTAACTTTGTCGATATATGTAATATTCGTTTAGCATTCAGCAGCGAATAGTCAAAAACTATGTTGTAAATCTATACAAGAGCTGTGTGTGTATATGGGTCGCTACGACCAATAAATTCAAGAAACGTGCCCATTAAGACTTTTTAAAAAGCTTTTTCCAACACACCTCTCTCTCCTTAAACATATACTTTTTCGTATCTTAAAGTCTTCCAAGTAGTAGTAGTAGTAGTAGTCATGCATAAATAGTACGCGTAACTTTATATTATGTACACAGGAGGGTCTACAACAAGATGTTCCACACACTTTCTCTCCTTTCCCCATGGATGGGTTAATCGGTAAATGGTAATAATGTGTGTTGTGGATTTTGTTAGAAGTTTCCCGAACTCTTTTTTTCCTTTTTTAATGCATTTTTAAAGCCTACACAAGCCTTGTACACATCAACACACGCATACACATACACACACATTTATGGATTAAAGAAGAGATATTACATTTCTCCAGCCTTTTGAAAAGTGTGTATGTATGTGAATTCGTAATAACTATACTGTGTGTACATTAAGGGGAAGTCGATGATGAGGGTGAGAAAAATAGAGATGGGGAGACAATAAAATAGTAAATTGTTGATGATGACCACGGGTCCTACGGTTGATCCTATGGAGAGAAGAGAAATGAGAGAAAGCAATCTCGTTGATGTGGGCACCACTGTGTGGTGGATGATGATGATGATCAGTTTACTCCGAATTTCCACTCCCTCCCGAGCTTCCCTCTGTTCAAAAGGACAAGACATACAACTATGTACACATTTCTTACTTTCCAATCTACTCTCTCGATTGGGAGAAACGCAAAGAAAAGCAAATTGAGGCAATTTTACAGTATTACACGGAAACCAACAGAAGGGCACAGTCGATATTTGAGATATATTTTGTGGAGATCCACAATCCACACTTTCACAATTCTATACGGAGTGGGAATGTAAATAAACTACTGTGTGAAATGATTATGAAGGCCAGGCAATAAGTGTGTATGGAACTACTCAACTATGGGATGAGTTTGGAAATAAATATAAAATGCAGGTTGGAGGAACCAAAAGTCTGTTTTGTGGAGAGTTCCATGTGGTCCATCACTCATTTTGTTAGACTGTCAATTGTGTCTAAATAGTCTAGAATGTCTATATGTTGAGAGCTATCACATAAAAACAAGCAATGAAGACTATATGGAACATATAGTACACCACACCCACTTTCGTTTAAAATTGATTCTCCAGTGTGAGATCCTCCTGACTGGAGACAAGGGTTGAGATGCTTCCTCCAGTGCTTGACCACATGGCAGCGTCTGCGGCTGTGCTGGAACTCGTGCTTAAGTTAGCCTCTGCAATGCCTTGTCCTCCTTCAAGTGAGTCGGTTGAGGTGAGCATTTGTCCCCCTGCAGCACCACCCACTACTGTTCCAGAGTAGGAGGATCTCAATCCACCCCCACTGGTCAGGCTGTCTGCACTCTCGCTCATCACTCCCGAAGGAAGTCCTTGTCCGCTAGCAAGTTCCAAAGAGTCTGCCATTCCTCCTCCAGTTTCTAGTTGTTTCCCTTGCAGGGAGTCTGTCATCTGTTGAGAGATCCCTTGTTGGCCCGATTCTTTCTCCAGGTCGAGGGAGTCTCCAGACACTTCCATAAGGTTGGCTGAACTCTGAGGTTGTGCTGGTTCATCGAGAGAGTCTCCACTTGAAGTCATTCGCATACTGTCCCCAGTCGCTTCTCGAGTGAAACGTCCTCCTCTTTGGAATTCCAAGGACGAGTCTGCATCAGTAGTTCCTCCGAATGATGAACATCTCACGTTAAGATCTTCCAGTGCACTTGTATCTGTGTCAGGTGACCTCAGGTCAGACACTGTTGTCGTGAAGAAGGCAATAGGATCCCGAGGACGACGAGATGGCCGGACAGGAGGACCAGACTCAGAACTCTCCGAGTCTGTTCGGAGTTCCACCCTTTCTGAAAAAATTGCCATCATTTTTGCATCCGAATCCATCAGCAAAGCTGCTGCGGCAGATGACGAGTCATCGCAAACTGAATCGTCTCCTCCGCCGACTTCAGTTTCTTCATCAGCCTCTGATACTCCGGATTCGTGACCTTCTTCGATCTCAGAGAGCTCCACTTTCGACCCTTCTTCTTCAAGGACCGCACTCTCCAACGATTCAAACTCTGTAGGACAACGAAGTTTTTATTAATCCAGGCCTACTTCCCTCTTTCGTTAATGAATTCTATAAAGTAACTTTAGTCCAGTCTCACGGGAGCACATTAAGCCTCCAGGTTAATTAGATTTTAAGTACATTCTCCAGTAAAAAAAAACCTCACCTTTCAACGAAGAAGTACTTTCCCTCGACCCAGGTCTGCCTTTATCTCCATTCCCATTGCCCCATTCTGGACCACTTGATCCTATTTGAATTTCCATACTTTGTACACTCTTCGGACTGTTTTTCAAGCTCCCGTTTTCTTCCTCAATATCCTCCAGTCTAGTCATAGGTTGGATCATTCGTTCAAAGATGCTTTCATGAGTTGTTCCATACTCTCTTGGACTTGTAGCATCCTCAATCTCTTGATGGAAAGTCTGCTCATGTTGGTCAAAAGACGACCCCGGGTAGTACCCAGTCTTCCTTTCTTCCGGACTAAATCCGGGCTCAGGAGTTACCGGTCTCTCTATCGGATCCTCGTCCCTCTCCGAGTCTTTCCCTGAACTTGTGAACAAGTCCGAGATTTCTTCTTCCTCCAGAATCTCCTTTGCTTGTTCTTCTTCTATTTTCTCTTCGATTCCGTACAGAAGTGCATCCGACCATGACTGACTTTCTGACCTTCGATGAGTCTTCCTAGGAATATCTTGAACAACTCCAGTCATGAAGATGTTTCCTTCTTGGTTATCCTCCCTTTCAGGATCTCCTAGTACCCGTGATTCGAAAGTAGTTTCCACCTGAGTACACACAGTAGTTCCACTTGTGCTTGAGGTGAGTGTGATAGGATAGCCCAAGGTTGAGGTGCCCTCAGTCCCAGCTTCGCAGTGAACAGATCTCTGCGAAACTTTTGACGGAGACCCTTGTGCTACAGCTTGAGATTGTGAAGGGATGTTATCCCTCGGGGGAAGGGCAGGTGGGATGGGAGAACCCTCCGGAGATTCTTCAGTCAATTCCCTACCCAAGTCAATTTGAGAAGCCACAAGAGTCTCAGAGTAAGACGCATCGCTAGATAAGCTTCCCAGATACGAGGCTTGTGAAGACGCAACTGAGGCTGCGCTCATAGCAGTTTCGTATTCAGATTGTCCAGACACTTGGCCGAGAATTGAAGAGTCCCAAGACTTGGGTCGGGTTGGGTCATCACTTGAACTTCGAAGAGTACTGTCTTCGTGTGCAGTATGGAACTCTCCTGAAGAAGAAGACCGTACAGCGTACGTATCTCCAGTTCCAGTACATGAAGCTCCAGCACTCTCCTCTACTCCCAAGTGACCACCTTCTTGCTTCTGCTGACCCAACACACACAACAATCCCTTAATTACAACTTTCCTTACAAAAGCAACCCTCCAGAAAACCCAATCCCTTCTTAATACCCTCCAGCTCTTAAACACTTACTCAATAATTGAAAATAATTACCTTAGCACTCCTCTGAGTCTCCGGTGAACTCACATCCCCCGTACTCAACAACTCCTCGTCAGTAATATCCACACTACTAGGCAGACTAGGTTTCGGTTCAATTCCCAGCTTCTGTTCCACACTCGTCTCAATCTCCCTCACCAAAGACGTAGCAGCCGTTCTCACTTCCCTCAAACTCGCATCTGAAGGTTGATGAGGGCCACTTCTCTCACTATCTTCGTCACCACTTCCCCCCAGAATGGCTTTACTCTCCGGCTCCACTTCCTCCAGTGGCTGTTCCAACTCCGCCTCAAAGATCTCCCTGCTGATTCTCTTTTCCTCCTCAAACAAAACCTTCCTTTCTGGAGACCTCGCTGGCGGAACTCCTTGCGTAACAATGTCATCCTCATCCAAGAAAATAGCTTCCTTACTCCTCTCAATCTCATATGGAGACGGAGTCCTCAACTTGGCTGGAGGGTGAAGTTCCTCATCAATAACTGCTTCCCCAATGAACCCCGTATTCTCAATTCCCCCCGTAAATTCCTCCAGGCTTGAAACGCTCTCTCGCTTCTTCTTCTCCTCCTCATCCTTGTCATCCCAAAACGCTTTTCTATCCTGGAACGTCCCGATGTTCTCAACCACTCGAGAAGGCGATGACTCAACTTGTTGATGCCCTAAGGAGCCTAAGCAGGTATATCCCAGGAAGGGTCCATTATACTTTTAGTCCAATTGTCCAATCATTTAACCCTTCACACTTTCCAACTCTGTGCGAATGTATATAAATGCCCTCCCACAACTTTCATATCTTTACAGAGTTAACCAAAAACTCAAAAAATAAAAGTTTCAGGGGAGCGGGGGAAGAAGAAGCATATCGACCTGCATGTCAAAGTACCACCACATCGCTCACAAATTACATAGGAGATTCATTTCGACAATACCTTCCACATTGTGATATGACTTGCACATTCGATAAGCCAAGCCATTTCATATATATCCATAATCAAGACTGTGCCCTTCTTTGTACCGAGAAATACTTTTGTAATAATACATACGTTTAATAACTCAAGAAAAATTTTTACTCCAACAAAATCAATTTAATACACGTACACATGATGTGATTTAAGCCAAGCTTTCGATAATGCTGAGCAAGCAAAATCAGCAAAATAAAAAGTGCTTACGATGTGAAGCTCACTATAAATTCTAAGCTGTTCACACTACTGCTGCTGTTGTTGCTTCTTCCCACGTTTCTTGTTTTTCTTTCCTTTGGGGCCTGAAGGGGCGGTGGGTGGGGCTTCTGCAGAGGCTTCTTCAGTAGGGACTGGAGTCTCTTCAGATGCTTGACTCTGTTCTTCCTCTGGAGTGGGTGGACCTTCTTCCTGCTGGCCTTCATCTCTAGTGACTTCTTCCATAAGTTCTTCTAGTTGCTTGGACTCTTTCAGAGGAACCTCAACAGGCTCGTATTCATTTGTTGGTCTCTCCTCCTCTGGTTCCTCAGACACTTGCTCCAAAAACTCTTCTTCGTGTTTCCCATTTAATGAGGAAATTGCATCGGCTATGATTTCATCTACAGTTCCTTGCACGGACTCATCTAGTTTAGAGATATTTATGGAATCTCCAGCATCCGCCAAGGTACTCCATTGCTCATCTCCTCGTCCTAGATGCTGAGCTTCGAATTGAGCTTCAAGTCGTTCAAACTCTGGATCCCTTTCGTCTTCAAAAGTCTCTTCTTCGTGGATTGTAGGGTGTCTTTCTTCAGGCTCATCGTCATCTTGGATCTCAACAATGTCTACTCCTCTACCGCCACTAGTTCCTCCGGTGGAGGTGAAAGTTGTAGTGGTAGTAGTAATCACATCACCTTCTGTGTCTCCACTTGAAGTGTAAGATGTAGTTGTAGTCTTACGAATGCATCGCTCAAATTTTCCTTCCTCTTCTAACTTTGGGGATGAAGGCAATGAAGGACCCTCTCGGGTTTCTTCAACTATTATGGGTTCTGGAAGACAAGACACGAAGATTCAACTTCCTTTCTAGATTCTAATGATGCTCGTAGTAGAAGTAGTAGTTGTGGTAGGCAGTAGTAGACACACATTCACACTTCCGCAGGCTTGGTTAAGTCCCAAGATGCATTCACAAGGATTAGTTTCAATTTCAATTCCCCAGAGTAGCAATAGAGAAAGTAGAGTAAGTTCGTTACAGTTTCACAGAGTAGTTGATTAAGTATAGGAAGCGGTATAGGTATAGAGAGAGACAGATGAACATTAAGCTTGAGAGAGAAAGCCCGTCACATCTAATTGTCCCCAAGAACTAACGCACCATCATGGAATCGAACCACAAGCTTTTGATGGATAATAGGAGACTCCATCCTTCCCTCCGAATCTGGCGATGAAGAAACTGGGCTGATTGTGGGGGTGGTTGAAATCGGAGGTGGTGGGGGAGACTTTGCCAAAGGAGAGTGAGGAAGCACATGTTCTTTGACACTTCTGATTTCCACACTTTCTCTCCCGTTGTCTGAGGTTCTCACAAGGAGTTTCACTTCAGCGTGAATTGGACTCCCTCGGTCATCCCTCAATGGAGAAGGTGAAGATGATGTAAACGGACTCACTGGTCTTCCAGGAGCATCTTTATTAATGTGCAATAGTTCACATATGTCATCCAAGCTCTGAGCCAGACTTATCACGACTTACCCACACAACTCACAAGCACAGCATTCCGAGCAAATCCCTTTCACCATGTTCACTTTTCTACATTGTGAACTTTAAGCTCAGTCACTA
>JAQGAB010002456.1:0-11996 GCA_034696565.1 Isotomurus graminis
AATTACTAATTCGAACAAACTATTTGTAGAATCTTAAAGATGGCGATGAATTACACTGGAATGATGTGACAATGGCTATTCACAATAGTGGAGGAATTCGAAGATCAATTGATGAGATTGCTAATAATGGTAGTTGAAAAGACACAAACTCAAATATACTCTCCTAAATACTTTTAAACTTTTGTTGATGTAATTTCTAGGCAGCATATCGATGGATGATATTTTAACTGTTTTCCCATTTCGAAACACAATTGACCTTGTTGAAATCTCCGGGAAACATTTGCGTGAAGCTTTCGAATTTTCTATGGAAGGATATGATCCCAAAGCTAACCATTTATCTGGAAAGTTTTTGCAAGTTTCAGGTATTACAAGTTAACTTACTTTTCTACAATATAAAATTCCACCGTAAACTGTCCTTTTAAATCTCACAATCTCATTTACTAGGAATAAAAGTCGTTTTCGACTTGTCCAAACCAGACGGAGCTAAAGTAAAAAGTTTACAAGTCCTGTGCAATAAATGCCGAGTTCCCACTTACGTGCCTTTAGACGACGAGATGGTTTACAAAGTAGCTGTGCCTACATATGTTGCCACAGGTGGAGATGGATTCTCTGTTATCAAAAGGAACGTCCTAATCCACCGTTTGTCAGGTAACATTTAAAACATTTCTTTGGTCATTGAAGCAGTCTTTTAATTACTTTATTATTTTAATCTAGGGGTCCTGGACACTGACATGTTGATCACGTATATTCAGTCAAGAGAACCCATCATTCAAGGGGAAGAAGGGCGAATCTCTTTCTACCAAGAATCTCCATGCAACTCAGGGTCTTCTGTGACACCTGTTGTGGAACCTTATATGAATTTGTCGACATCTACAGATTCATCTATAGTTTCAGCAGTTCAAATAAAGCTGTGAATAGCCTTTCCTTTGTCCTTCGGAAGTTTTTATCAGCCTGCTCTCCATTAATTTTTAAAGTTAAATACAGCAATGTTGCTGGAATGATGGCCGCAAATCTCGCGAAGTACAGTGAATAAATTGTTTTAACAGTAAGGTGTCCAGTATTTCCAAGACGTACTCGATTCCTGCTCTTGCTTCCGTTTCATTCGGGTTGTCGTACACGCCAAAGTTGAGAGCGGTTGCAGTGGCTTCATTGTACGAGATGCATTTGATAAGAAATCTAATAATAGAAACCATTTCGAGCTACGCTTCAATCAAAATCACATTCATTACACTAAAGAGAAGAATTTGTCCACAATCGGCTTGACTTGATTAATATTCGTACAGGGATGTGTTCCTGAAATGATACTAGTAATGTAAATGCAGTAAAATTCTAAGCATGTCCAGTCGACGCTGTTTCCTGTGGATCTAATACTGACTGAGTTAATAATTTACAAATGTAAGCTAAACTATATATACTACCCCATCTCCCACTTACGATAAGCATGCTCTTGTTAATCAATTTGGAACAGCCTCGCTGTCTATCCGTTTTTCATTTACAAGCAGAGGAATTTCTTGCATAATAAACCTTAATGATTGGCCATCTCTTTTACTAATTATGATTTATGATTATATAATTACTTAAACTTAAGATTAGCCAACATTTTCCATGAGTGCACTACAAGAACTGATGCAGAATTAAATACTGCTTATTATATCGATGTAACCATGTATCAATATGAATCTCGTTAAGTCAGTAATAAATTGGCTATTTAAAGTAAGCTTTTTTGGGTCCAAGATCAAAACGAAATGAAGTGAGTTTGTCTCCAATAATATTTCATACGCCTCACTGGAACCTATTATGTGCAAATTCACCAGTCACCGATAATGCTGTGCGTGTGGGATAATCATCATTCATATATATTCACCATTTGAAATCAAGTAGAAAACTCAACTTCGTTCTTGTCACATTGTAACGATATTTACAACAACAAATTCAAACGATCCTACTGCTTCTCGTATACCATTCCGTAGAGTGGTCAACTGTTTAAACATTTATATGGATTTGTATTTTGCAATCTCATCAGTTGCGTCGCATTCACAATCTCAAAAATCACAATCCCGAAGGCACGGATGATTGCGAACTTCAGATGCATCCATCTTTATGTCATGACTCATTGGTTTCAAACAATGGCTCAAGTAACACCTCTGAAAGATATCAATTATCCATTCATCATGTTTGAATAAGATCTAAGTTTAGAGTGCCTTGCTGAGATTGTCCTTGCACACCAAATCTTTCACAGAAAAATAACCTTCCCCAAGCAAAAGCTTTCTATCAAACCAACAGCTAAAGTTCTTTTACCATGAAAAACACTAGGCATAAAAATTGGCATGAGAATTGCTAATTCTAGCCACTGGCAATTTTGTATTTAATTGTATTAAAATCCAAACAGAATGACATCCTTTCACAGACAAATGTTACATTTGCTTTACGAGGAGCACCTGCCTGCGATTTCCTTCAAAATCATAATGCTGCCAAAATTCTCTTTAGCCAATGATGGACAGTGCGTTTGTAACTGTGAGAAATTAACTATTCTTTTTCGCATGACAAGTCAGATCAGAATAATAATAAATTATTGAAATTACGTATGCTTCACCAAACTCAATATAGGGACTGACTGAAACTTTTTATAAACCTGCAAGATCATGAACTCCTCACAAAACAATGAAAAATATTCATCCCACAACCCAAACATGTTAATAAAGATGAGGTTGCACGAAAAAATTGCAAGGTATGGGTTTATTATATTTATGACCATTTTATGATCTCACATATGGTTTTGGTACTGGTAACCATCTAATAGAATTTTGCGAAACATGAACATCGTGTACGGCAACAAACAATCATGTAACCAGAGACTTTGCATACTTTCCTCCGCACTGTGGATTTGTATTTGAAGTCCACTATTTATCCTGGACCGCATGAAGCTTAGCATGAAGGTTAGGACGTTCCTACTTCCCAACAAACCCTATCTACTTACTAAATGTTTTTCACAATCAGTAACATTAAGACGAGTCTCTAAAGTGATGTAAGCAAGCATGAAATCTCCTGTATGGACTTTACCTTCGCCTTCACCTACCGTACAATTGTGTATCCTATTGCTCTCTTCATTCATTCCTCCAGATTCATGTGTCAGTCGTATGAAATCATACGGCAACCGCAGTAAGCTATAAACCAGTTCGCAAAATCTAAATACTAAATGTTGAATGTGGTGTGTCGGGTTACCACAGCTCTCTATTTCTCATTAGAATATCAGCACCCATTTAGTCAACAGTTGTTGTGGATTGGAGAAATTCTATTTTTGACTAAGGTTAATATGTGCATCATTTCGGATTAAGTCTAGAGCTCTTTAGCATCAACACCCACAAAAATCTTGCATGTGTCTTACTTTTACCGCAGTCAGTGTAATGCCAGACCTTCACATTGTCAGTTCAAGTCTGTCCAAGCCTAACTATCGTTTCAGATTGAGTATTTAAACAGTCTAGACGTGAGACACGGAGAGTTACGTGGTTCGTAATTTCCAAAGGTTTAAGTTTTCCTAATTAGAGTAAATTATAAATTAAATACCCACACTTATATATCTCTGTATTACAAAATAGCTCGTGTCCCTTATTGACATGCGAGAATCCAGTTATGCACAGAACAGAATGAAAATATATACTATTAGATCATACTCTCAATACTAATAAACAACAGGAACAAACTTCTTGAGTTCTCATAAGCCTTCAGTAGGTCAAGCTCATTTAAATGCATATGCATGCGATGAAAGTGTATACCCTCTGTCACTATTAGATTTATTTTGGATGTTCAATATTAATATACTCATTCGTGTCTGAAAAATTAGTCCTATTAAAAGTTTACTTGAAGATCTAAGATTATTCTTAATTAGTTGCAAGCTGGTGAATACACAAGTAGGTTATTCTAAGGAGTAAAATATATTTTTAAATATTGGGGCATAATGTTCTTCCCAATTCATTCATGGGTCCCCATCCTAATAATACTTCTGACACTTTGTGCAAGTGCTATTTTCCCTGTTGCCAGTGCAGAGGAGGATATTACTCTTACTATTCTCCACACTAACGATGTTCATTCAAGATTCTTACAGACAAATAAGTACAGCGGATCTTGTTCAGAAAAGGATGAACAGAACAATGCATGTTATGGAGGATTCGCAAGACTACATTATAAAGTATGCTCACAATTTTAATTCCTGTGCAGGTGGATTCTTAAAGGCTTAAA
The DNA here is from genome assembly GCA_034696565.1 of Isotomurus graminis. NCBI lineage: Eukaryota > Metazoa > Arthropoda > Collembola > Entomobryomorpha > Isotomidae > Isotomurus > Isotomurus graminis. Next base: position 4,237 of record JAQGAB010002456.1, read on the forward strand.
AATTTCTTATACTCAGGTTAGGGAAATCAGAAACTCTCATAAGAATGTGTTGTACTTGTCTGGAGGAGATTATTATCAAGGGACGGTGTGGTACACGCTTTACAAATGGGAAGTGATTTCCAGATTCGTGAATATTTTGAATCATACAGCAATGGTAAATATTTCACATACTTAAAAGCATCCATGAACAAATGAATATCTTATCATAATTTACTGTATTTCCTATTTAAAAATATTAAGGCCATTGGAAATCATGGTAAGTGTTTTCTTTGCAACTAGTAACACACATGATGAAAAGCATTAACAGTGACAATAAATAATTCTTTTACACAAACATTTTCAGAATTTGACGACAATGTGGCTGGTCTTGTGCCATTTCTCGAAGCGTCAACATTTCCAATAATCTCTTGTAATATCGATGACTCTAAGGAACCAACCATTCAAGGCAAATACAAAAAATCTATAGTGGTTGAAGTTGAAGGAGGGCGGAAAGTCGGGATCATTGGATACACTACCGAAGAAACTTCAGTACGTATTTTATGACTTGCTTGCCCTTCTAACCTCATGCAAAGCAAGCAGTTATTCTACTTCATACTGTTCATACATCTTTTTACGATCGTTTTAATGTGATTATTTAGGATATCTCTAACCCTGGAGATCTGGTGTTCAAAGATGTGGTTGAGTCCATCAAAGAAGAATCCGAAAAGCTGCATAACGAAGGCGTGAAAATATTAGTGGCTGTAGGTCATGCTGGATATGACGTGGATCAAAAGATAGCCCAGGAAGTTCCTCTGATTGACGTAGTTGTTGGTGGGCATACAAATACTTTCTTGGTAAGACTCGGTGTAGTGAATCACAGTGTAATTAGGTGCCTGTAAAGACCACAAATCATGGATTGTGATTTTAATGACTCATTTGAGGAGATAAGATTTAAAGTTGATTTCCTATGCCTATAAATCGGTGACTTTTAGTACCACGGAAATCCTCCAGACATCGAAAAGCCAAAGGGTGACTATCCAACTATCATCACCCAGGAAAGTGGGAGACGTGTCCCAGTGGTGCAAGTAAATGATCAATCTACTTTCATACTTCACAATCATTAGTAGCAGAAACAACAATCTTCACTTCTGCCTTTGAACTCACAGGCCTATGCATTTGGAAAGTATTTGGGTTACTTAAATGTCACCGTGAATGAGGAAGGAGAGGTTACTTCCTGGAATGGCAACCCAATTTTACTTAACGGTTCTGTTCCACAAGGTTCGAGATATTTGCCAACGATGACTCATCATCATTTGTTTTGTATCTTATCAAGTCACGAGTGTGGACACAAACTGATGTTTTTTCTCTACAGATCCACAGATGCTGCAGGAACTTCAGCAATGGGGAAAAAATGTATCCATACTGACTAAACAGAAGATCGGGAAGACAAAGGTGTTCCTGGATGGCAGTGCTGAAACTTGTAGGCTCAAGGAATGCAACTTGGGCAATTTAGTCACAGATGCTATGATTTATAATGTAAGTAACAAACGCCATGTAAGATTAAAGCAATGTGCCTGCATGATTGGTTCAACAACCAACAAAATATTTTTAGAATCTTAAAAATGGTGATGAATTATTCTGGAATGATGTGACAATGGCTATTCACAATGGTGGAGGCCTTCGAGGATCCATTGATGAAACTGCTAATAATGGTATTTGAATCGAATTATCACTAGCAAACTCCCAAATATTTTCTCTGATCCTACGATTTTTAGGAAGCATATCAATGGATGATATTTTAACTGTTCTCCCCTTTCGAAACACAATCGACCTTGTTGAAATCTCCGGAAAACATTTGCGAGAAGCTTTTGAATTTTCTATGGAAGGATATGATCCCAAAGGTCACCATTTATCTGGAAAGTTTTTGCAAGTTTCAGGTACCGCAAATTACGCTTATCCTTTCTTGTAAAATTATTGCTTACACTCTTCTTGGAATTCTTACAATCTCATCTACTAGGAATAAAAGTCGTTTTCGACATATCCAAACCAGACGGATCTAAAGTAAAAAGTTTACAAGTGCTGTGCAATAAATGCCGAGTTCCTACTTACGTGCCTTTAGAAGACGAGATGGTTTACAAAGTAGCTGTGCCTACATATGTTGCCACAGGTGGAGATGGATTCTCCGTTATCAAAAGGAACGTCCTAATCCACCGTTTGTCAGGTAACATTTAAAATATTTCTTTGGTCATTGAAGCAGTCTTTTAATTACTTTATTATTTTAATCTAGGGATCCTGGACACTGACATGTTGATCACGTATATTCAGTCAAGAGAACCCATCATTCAAGGGGAAGAAGGTCGAATCTCTTTCTACCAGAAATCTGCATGCGACTCTGATTCTTCTGATGCACTCAGCATAAAACCGTCCATAACTGCAGTGGCAGCTTTACTGCCTCTCGCCCTTCTTAAAAGATTCCTGTAGGATTGCCTTGTGACATATTATTTCTAACAAATGCATAGAAATATTTTAATTTACAACTTGGACCTGCTATAATAATTCTTAATATCAGCTTTATTTTAAACTTGGTTGAAGGATAACAAGCTTCGAACAGATCTGTAGATGAAACCAGGAAGATTCTTTTACCTTTTTAATTTAAACATAACAGGAAAATACAAATTACTGAGGAAGAAGAAGAACCCATTGTTAGAAAATACATTAAAAAGAGCAAAGATTAAGACAAGCGAAGTGAGTATGGAGTGATTGATCATTTTATGCATATAATTATTGTCAATTATCGCTCGAAAGCACATATTGCTTCATTACAAATTTTTGGTTAAAACACTAATGTATGTTTGGGCTGAACTTTCTTCCAGCAAACCATAATAATGAAGCTTTCTGGAGCCAGAATGAATGGCTTAGTCCCATCTGGAGCAATATATTTGTTCACTTGGTATTCCGACAGAACCTCGTAGCCGTGGACGTGGAGTCCCAATTGCTGTAAGAAAGGTTTCAGTCGTAAAGGTTTCAGTGGCTTATATCAAGGACATTCATATTTTAAAATCATACCTGAGTCAGTGGGCTTGTATTAGTGGTCATAATGCCCAAGTAATTTTTCTCTTTGGCCAATCGAACAATCTGCTCTTCCATATATTCGATCACAACGACATTTTCAGATTCATCTACACTTTCTGAAGTTCCCATCATAAAGCTGTGAAGCAGCTTTCCTTTGCCCTTTGGGAGTTTCTCTCTCTGCCTGCTCTCCAGGAATTCTAAGTTCAATAAAACATGGTTTTTGAAATACTGGCTCACTACCTGGCACTAATTGACAAGTAGATTGCATAAAGTTAAGGTACCTAGCAATTCCAAAACGTACTGGATTCCTTGGCTGGCTTCCAATTCTTCTGGCTCGTCGTACACGTCAAAATTAAGGGCTGCTGCTATAGCTTTGTTGTCCGAGACGCGTTTGATAATAAATCTAAAAATATAAACTATCTCGAGCTGCGTTTCAATAAAAATCTAAGACATTCAGTTGCACTCACGAGAAGCCTTTGTCCACCAACGGCTTCCAGATGGACTTGATTAATGTTCTAAACTCGTCATACGTAGCCTTTGTGAACATCTCAAGATCTCCATGAGTCGCAAAACTATGAGCGATAATGCTGAAAAAAATCGTACATTAATTTGTTCCTTAATTGATAAAATGTAATGTAAATTCAATAAACTACGAAACAAGATATGTAAGTTTTCTTACTGGCCAACATCGTCCTTGTCATCATCCTCCAACATTTTAAAGTAATATTTATTGGCAATATCTTTCTCCACCGAGTAATCCCCTGCTTCCTCAGGCCCTGAGACTTCATCGGTATGCCAAATGATATGTTTAATTGTCTTGGCAGATGTGAAATCCTGAATCGAAATCCGGAAATTCTGCTGTCGTAGCTTCACTATGACCATTATGGAGTTAAGTGAAGTTCCTCCTATGTTGTAGAAGGAGTTGTCCATGTTATCAGCCACTATTTCCATAGACGTTCCAGTCACGAGTGCAATCGTCTGTACGACTGCTTGTGCGATTTCAATCTTCTCTTGGGGAACTTCCAACCTTCCCCAGTCGACACTGTCACTTCCTGTGTGAATCGAATACAGTATGAATTATTCACCATTGCTAAACTATATTGCACTGGCTTCAACTTACGGTCAGTAAGCTCTTGTTCATACAGTTGCAACAGCCTCTGTCGATCCGTTTTCCCATTTACAAGCAGAGGAATTTCTTGCATAACCTTAATGATTGGCCTCTCATAATCTCTCAGACGCGTTTCGGCAAGAGCGCTGATTCGATCAAAACTGTTTTCTCCAGTTGGAACAACAAACGCAATGACAGCCTGAAACCAGGTCCACCGTTGACAGCAAGTTTTAGAATTTTCAGAACACAGTATAACAAAGACAATGTCTGATTCCCATACCTGATCATCTTGTCCAGGATGATAGCAGAGAACTTTCGCTCGGGAAATCAAATCGATTCCCTGAAGTGTAAGCTCAATCTCAGCCAAGTCCACTCTCTGTCCACGAACTTTAATTTGAGAGTCAACTCTCCCTTCATAAGACAAATAGCGGAATCCACCAGGAGTATCCATAATTCGACCAAAGTCTCCTGTTCTGTAGAGACGGCTGTATCCCAACGTCTTCGAAAATGGGTTTGGAACAAAACTAGGATGGTCTTGGATTCCTACATATCCTTTTGCAAGGTTGTATCCGGCTATGTAAATCTCCCCCTGTTGATTCGCCTCACACAATTCCTTGGCTGGGTCCAAGACATAAACTACCGTATTGTTTACTGGCTGACCTGTTAATAATTTTCATACTACAGATAAGCAACGTGCTTACGGCGTGCCGACGTGGTTTTGTTTAGTTAAAGTTATTTCTGCATACCAATTGGTACAACATTTTCTGACGTCTTCCGGTAAACATCGTGCTTAGATGAGAAAGACACAAATGTCACATCAGCCATTACTTCAGTAGATCCGAAAAAGTTGCAGATCCTATGGTCATGAGGGAAATGCTCAAAGAACTCTACATGTACATGCAAAATTGTCAACTAAAATACTAGTGAGTATGTACGGTAATCATGGGCGTGTCTTTACATTACCAACTAACAAATCTTTAGTCAAGGCTTCCCCAGAGCAGATCCACAACTTAACTGACCGTAACATGGCTCTTCCTTCCTCCATTCCGATGATTTGTATCGTCTGAAATATTGCTTTGAGAAGTGAAGGTACCAACACCAATCGGGTAATCTCAAAGCGATGTAACTTTTGAATAAAAATATTCGGTTGAGATGTAATTGCTTTGCTCAACACAACGATGGATTTTCCTTGAAGCAATGGACCAAACATCTGTATCAAAAAGCAGAATCATAGCTTAGTATTTCTCCTTGAGACTGTCTACCTGTAATAAGCAGTTTCAAGATTGAAACAACAAAATTACCTCTGCCACGGAATCCACAAAAGTCAGAGACGTTTTAAGGACACACTTTTCCAAGTCTTCATAAGGAAACTCTTGCCACTGCCATTGCAATCTGTTCATGATATTTCTGTTACTCAAGCGAACTCCTTTAGGTTCTCCAGAACTTCCAGATGTGTACAAGACAATTGCTGTTTTCTCAGCAGAGTCCTTTACAGTTCCAGTAAGAAAATGCATCTGCGTTAAGCTCTCCTGAGAGATTTCTCTGGCCAATGCTTCCGTTTGGAGATCCGCAGCGCTCAGAATTTTTGTGGAGTCTTTCACGCCGTCAAACTTTGAAATGACATTTGAATGGTGATCACTTACGATCACGATTGGTTTGCAATCCTGTAAAGCAAGCAAAGATATTTAATTGTGCCATCACTTCAAAGAGCTCATAAGCAGCTTCTCTTCATACCTTCACAATTTTAATAACTCTTTCCTCCGGAAATGATACATCAAAGGGCAAATACGCAGCTCCAAGTTTGGCAATAGCAAAGAGTGTAAATATAAGTTTTTCCGATGGAGGAATACACACGCCAATCACTGTGTCTTGGTCAGGATTCAGATTTCTGTGAGCTTGGAGATGGTCCCGGATTATTTCTGCAAACTTGGAAGAAATGTCATCCAGTTGTTGGAAGGTGTAGTCAGTTTCTCCATCTGTGATGGCTATGGCATCTCGATCAATCCTTCCATCTTCAAGTCCCCGAGCAAAGAATTGTGCGATAGAAGCATTTCCTGGAAAGGCCTGGGTTGGTCCTTCCAGCAGCCTATGCAATTTACCTGTTCATAGAAATGGTCGAGTTTGTTAATAAAAATGTGACATGAGTAAACGAGCCACAATATTTTTCGAGTATTTCATAAAAAATTCCCGGATGTGGTAATACGAAATCCACAGCTTGGTATTTGGTATTATGATTCATTAATTAATTTACATACATTGTCCTTCACAGCATTTTGATATACGACCAAACTTGTCTAGATTCATTATTTTCTAGTTTCACAGATAATTTTAAAGGGCAGTTATGAATCAAACACAATAATTTCAAAAATATTCTTCTGCTGTAAGATATTTTAACAATACGCTTATTATGAATTTTATTTCCTGTCGAATACAATAAGTTACCATGATCTCTTTAAAGAAATATGCCAAGTTCTTACTTTCATCGTGTAATGGTGGTTCCACATTTAGTTCAAAACTTGGAGACATTTCGATTATAGCACTTTTTGAAACTTTAGAATCCTCGGTTGTTCTGCACCTGATAGAAATCCTATGCTGCTTCGATCACAAAACAAATTCATGCAAAAAAATGATTGAGCTGTATTTTATGTCAAATCCGCTGTAAATCTAGTAGCAAAAATGATCCATTCAGTTCGGCTATTAGACAAAGACTAACTACTTCAGAATAATAATGCCAATAGTGGTTGGTTTTTATTCAAGGAAAGTAGACAGAAGAAACTCATTAAAAATTACAACTTGAAACCCCATGCCATACAGCCCAAGTAATAATGAATAAGGTTTTGATATGCACTGTAGATACGCTGATTCAATTTCCCTTTCCTTTAATTCGCCAAGCTGTAAAGTGATTTAATTCCTCACTAACGCATGTGAGAGTACAATAGAGTATTGCAATTTATTTGCTACGTTTTGTGGCTTGAAAAGTGACAATCGCTGCAACTGTAATCAATCATTAGAGCTCTTGGTTCGTTGTAGTCACTCTCACTAGTAATCAGTCAGTAGTAATCCGTACAGTGATAATGTGGTCGTGTATTAATCGCCATGTTACTTTACTGACTACCACAAAGTCAAAAGTGCCCTATTGGATTGTTAAATCGTTGTTACATTTATTTGGTTGCACAAAACAGGTTTTCTCATCATAAATATCCTAATATCTATGAGGAGCACTGTCGAGAATACTTTCGATCGTTATCAGAACAAGAATGCCGAGGGAACAAATTACGCAACTCTTAAAGATTTTCACGTGCATGTTCAACAGACATACACTACATGCCACTACAGTGTTCGAATAGCACATATAGTTGTTACCATTTTCTGTAAATTGCCTGTTACATCGTGGCAAAATTTTTACCGAACATAGGATTAAAGATCTGTCTAATCTACAAAATTGATTTCATAGTACACATGTCCATGACTAACTAAAAAAACAAATAAGACTGAAAACTATTCTCGTACAAACAAACATATAGCACACTATTGTAATTTGGATTGAAACTGGGTGACAACTTGGGCAGAAGGGATGATTAATAAGGCCTTCATAAATCAT
>JAQGAB010002457.1:0-11993 GCA_034696565.1 Isotomurus graminis
GCTATCGGTGCCACTAGAATGTTAATGTTTTCTCCTTTGTAAGCATTTGTCAGAATCATAGCCATAAGAATTGCCGCACCGTTGATCCAGAAAATACTGACCTTTCTAGATGGATTCTCGAGGTACTTGTTTCCCTGGTCGAGAATCAACGCAACACCTGTTAACCAAGCTTCACTCAATTGTCCGTTGATACGGCAGATCAAAGCGCAACTGCTGATGAGAAACAGAATCCCAATCCACGACATCAAATCATACGAAGAAAAGTACATTCCCCACTGGATGTTCGTGTTCTTTGGCCTTCCACAGCTTATGAATTTGAATTCTTCGTTCCACTTACTCAAGGCTAACTGGCCATTTGTTCTCTCCACTTGTAGTTTCAACCTAACCGGGACTGTAGATGAGTAACCATTAATTTCCGTTGCGTTTTTGAAAACTATACTTGCAAGTTCTCCGTCCACAACGTACTCGTTCATGTTAGCCTCTTTGTATAGTGATGGTCTGAGACTCTGGACGACTGACTTGTGCTTCAACTGGAAAGCCAAGCTCCACGCAATGGACGACTCAGGTCCTTTGTTTTCAAAGTTCAGTCCATTTGATGGAATGCTCGAGAATATTTGAGACGAAACGTTACTCCACAATAAGTGGAACTCTAGTTTCTTCGCAGGCCACACTATCTTGACTGGGTGCAACGGAGGATATTGGTAATAAAACGGAATGCCGTATACTTCATACTTCGAAATAACTTCCACAACTCTTGTTCCTGTAACAAGAAGAAGGTGCTGAGTAAATGAGACGTACTCACTGAATCGTATATCTGGTTGATCTCCATTCCATTCGTTGTTTCGATGCAAGAATCTCAGTCTCCTTGAATTCTCCGGAAATACGTGCACCACTAAGATAGGCACAGTGACCTTAACCTTGGGAAACACGCTCAAAGCCTTGTTGCCTGACTCATGACTATACAACATGTACGTATTTGCGGCACTTTCCCCAACGTATCCTCTCCATGGAAACATCCAATGCATTTTCCTTAAGTACCCATACGTCCAACGGTCTCCGCAAAGACGGCGTCCATCGAGCTTTGTGTCTTCCGGGTGAAACATATCAACTTCAACTGAACACATCCACTTTGACCTAGTCGAGAAATCGTTTTCTTTGTCAGACTTTCTTTTCCAAGTAAATGGAATGTAAGTCGCTCTGATATAATCTTCCTGTCCGTCGACAATTATGTACTTGACCAAGCTTTCACTACGGTTTCGTTTGGTTGAGTAGTACGAGGCTATTGACAGATCAGGAACTTGCGGACTGTACCGTATTGCAGTGTTTGTGAATCGCAGGTGAACCACCGGGACTTCCAGATCAGGAATGTCAACTCCTTGAAAGTTATAGATTCTTATAAGACATCTTGAAGCCTGTTCCAATATAGACCCGAGATTATTTAAAGTGGATGGATAATTCCCTTCTGACGGGAGTTTGGGCTCCGCCTCACTAGTCCCTTCTATCCCAGTGCACTTTGATGTGTCGTCCATATCCACATAAACGCCGGCCTTTGCAAAGTTTCCAAGGGAAATTACGACGAAGAAAGTTCTTAACGTGGCGATAATACTCATTTTGCCTGGCTGCTTATTTAGTGCAAATAGTTCGAACAGATAACCAACTTTCTCTTTTACAGTGTAAGGACGCTTACCCTACGAATTTCAGACGTTCGTTTATGGATTGTTTATGGCTAATTTTTTTAACGAACTAATACGTCTTACTTTACTCATAAACATTTTAACAAAATTAATTTGCTCCTTAACATACGTGTACAATTTTCACAAGTTCTAATATGTTTGATATTTCTTCTCTTGTTTTTCCAAAGAACCTCTGCTCATTTTTTATTCAGGAATTATGAGTGTATTAATGACAAATGTAATATTGGTAATGTGAATCTATAGTTTAATTTTTTTAAATTACTTTTGAGTAAAGCAGTGGTGTTTAAACTACTTGATGTTGTAATCTCATACTTTTATTTAATGTACGAATGGTTTATATTACATATTCAAAAGGGCTTACTTCAATAGATTAATCTTTCCATCTTTAATTACAGTTTAAAAGCTGTTAACTTTATATAACTTACTTACAACCCAATCACATTCCACATTATACACTTGAGTTTTGTAACTGTTGACACGTAATATTACTGTCATAATCTTTGTAAAAGTCTCAAAACTCTCACAAGCTTCTGTGTGAATTCCCCGCCTAATATCAATGCGTACTTTATTTCCAGTATACCTGCAATTAATTAAACTACCTGTGCATAAAATATTCAAATACGCAACGCCTCATTAATTAATTGAAGGCCAGATTTAATTAAAAATCGTAATGGAAAAATTCTTTTTTGGTGGAATGCAGGTGCCGAACAGAAAGGTTATCGCTGATATGAAATGAAAGATATTGAGCCTATCAAAGATAGTGAGGAGGTTTTTATGTCTCCTCCTTAGTTAGCAAACTTTTAATTGTTTCCATAAATAGTTTTAAACTAAATATTTAGAGCTTTCATTTCAACTCTCTTGTGGTTCTAACTAACGAGAACTGTCATTCTTCCAACGCGTAGAAATCTGCAGCTGTGGTTCGTCAAAGGAGATCAAGAATGGTCAGCACATTGAAAAGCCTAACTTCTTTCATTTTAATTATTATTTATTCATTATTATTTCAATTTAAAGCACATAGTTTGGAGAAGGATGATATTAATCATGCACCTTACTCTACTGTTGTCGTCTTCATAGAAATCGTGATAAGTCTCTGAAGCCCGATACGACTCCAATACGCAGAAAGAATTCTATACTGGATCTCCAGTAAAGTTTGCCCATCTGTCGTAATCCTTAGCAAAGCAACGATTATAAAGTATTCCGTTCGCAGAGCTGCTTCCTTCTAATGCCATTACTATTTAAAGGATATTACCCACTAATTAGGTTAATGACTTATATAGTAAAGTACTCACTCATCCATTTTCCAGGCAAACTTTTGATTGAGGGACACTGACGTAGTCTAAGAATATGTCGCTCTTAAAAAACGTAAAGTCTGCATGGGGACTGGCGCTTATCGGATTGGGATCTCCCAATGCTCCAACCTTCCAGTCTGTTAGCTACCACCGCCCCTGAAGATCCACCACCGTTTACTATGTAATCATACGTCTCCTAAGGCCCTTCGCTTTCCTTCGACGCGACTGACAGGACTTTGTCACTCTCCTCAAGAACTTCATCGTACAACTCGGATTGATCTTGATCTATTCCATGAATTGCAAGTAAAGCCACCACTAACGGAATTGCAAAACGCGCAAGAAAATGTACTGCATGGGCCATCTTCTATGAACCAAATTGAATCGAACACTAACTACGAATTGGAGAGCTGGTAAACATGGCTATGCTGAGTGCTTCAACCACTTGAAGTCCGTGAATTATCTGATTCCTTCACGTTCACTTCTACAGATGCGTCACTCTGTTTGCGAAATGTAGGGAAAGCCATAAGTTTTATCTCTGAGGATTATTGTATGATAACAAGCATAGGCTTTGAATTTGAACTTCAAAGCTGTCCACGCTGTAACGCATGTGATGCTAATTAAAGACTGCATTTGTAATTAAAATGGAGAACAGTAGTGCAGTACGTTTACTTTGTCAAAGCCTTTACTAAACTACAATGTGCAATGAGTGGAGGTTGACAATCGATTAAGATTAACTCACAACTCAATCCGTAGTTAAAGAAGAATAACTACGCATCTACACATTATGATTTGTCTTTAAGAAGCTAAGTATCTTGAAATATCATATTACAATTGAATTACTTTATTTCTAGTAAAACACATTTCTTATTAATTAAAAACTTGGTTATATATTCAGATAATGTCACATGGTTTGCGCAGAATACAAACCATTATTGTGTTTTACTTTTTACGGAATAAATATGCAGTTCAAAGTTTATCAATTTCGTTTATTTGAATGCATAAATGTATTCGCTATTTCTTCTGCTACGTGTTAAACTGACTGTTTAAGACTAAAATAATTATGTTAGATTGCTCTTTTACTCTTACACACGTTTTTCATATAAATAGTAATTTCCAACAATTATTGATTCACTTGATTGGAGTAGTGTTTATTAAAGAATAAACAAAGATTTCATATCATTACAGTCAACCAGAGTTAAACAAGACCATGTCAGAAATTATTTAAGTATTTTCAAAGTGTAAGAGAAGGAATATTAAAGATCAAAGAATTTGACAAAGAACTCCGTTAACGGTATATGGTCTATCACATGGGTAGGAATATAATCCCCCAAGAACGGGCTTTACCACTAAAAACCTTAGACAAGTTAGGGGAATGCGAGAATTCCCAGTCCCAATGCCCATACCCAACTTCCTTGTGGAATTATCCCAGACAAACTGATCCACATTCATTGCATCGCGACCACCGATCCAATAACCTGTGGATTTCATGTGTCAAATTAGTATTAAATAAATGGTTTAGAGTTCCTTTCTTATCACGTTTACTCACTTTGTTCACCGCTAGTAAATCCCGCATGTAGTTTGTCCGTTAAAAACCTTTCTTTCTCTCCGGTATCAACTTCGGCCATAATCAAGCTCGCATTGTAGCAAGTTTCTCTGGCTTCATACCAAGTAACCTGAAATGTTATTTTAGGCGTTAAACAACAATTGAAATTATGGTTTAAAGTGCCTCACCTCTGGCGTTTTGTCGTAAAAGAAGGTTTTTCCATTCACTTGACCCAAGTAAACAAGATTTTGTGGAACTACTGGGCCCTTTAAGTCTGAAAATTAATGAAGAATTTGAACACTCGTTCCGAAAACGTTATAGCAAATGGTAGTACCTTCCTGTCCAGTCACGTCACTTGAGGCTATTGCGAACAAGACTGCTAAATAGAAAGCTCCAATCATTTTAAAAATAAATAAGTGGACACCGTGTGAAAGCAGTTTAGGTTGTACTGTGGAAGGCTGCAGAATAAGCCGTGGTTTTATACCCCACGGAACTAATATTGTACATTTGTTTATCTTGTTTGGAGAATTTGAAACAAAGCGTTTTTTGTGGTATACCCAAGTTGAACGCAGATGAGTCAATCATTCATGTTCTTATCTACGAGTTTATTTACTTATGTCACTGTAAGTATCAAAAGCCTTCCAATTAAGCTTTGTGAATGACGTCCGCTGAAATGTTTGCATTAAGGTTTCCCACTGCCAATGGAATCCAGAATCTTTCCCCGAATGGAAACCATGCTAATTTTGTAATCTTGTACCAATCAACTCCTTCAATTTTTGAGCTACAGAATAAAGGTATGCTTAAATTTATCACAAAAGACAGCGCTAGAGGGTATATAATTCCGATTTCCTGATTTCTTCCCTGGAGAAAACTTAGAACAGAATTAAAGGAGACTTTAGCAGTAGCTTCAGATTGGTATTCGTAACAGAAATTTTGAATGCTACATCCTGTGGAGCAGGCTTGGATTAATTAAGAGCTATCACTTAACTCTGTAGCTCCAAAATTAAAGGAGAAGTTGACATTACAACAAAATCTACTGTTCCTAGCAACCTATTATAGCCCAGTCAATTTTGCAATTCAGCGTGTACGCAAATGCTTTTTCAAATTAGTATCACTCTCTTAATTAAATGTCGACGACACTCAGAATTTTAACCCTCCTTATACTACACCGATTGGTATCCTAATACCATTACGCCCCACTTAAGCACTCCGTTGCATTTACATTGACCGTTGATACGAATACGAAGTTGCTCTAGATAATAATATTTGAAAAGATGAAAGTATAGGAAACTGTCGAGCGGCTTTAAAATCATGACCGTCTAGAATTATGGCATTTCTTCCACTTGTATTGGCAGCGAGATAAAAATGTCCCTACATTTTGCTGCATATAAAATTAAACTTCCTGTCCCGAAGAAACTTCTAGATTCTGGTTAATTTGAGTTGGCCAGAGAGGTTTGAGAGATATTCAATAACAAAGTCATAAATACTGTAAATCGAATGAACAGAGGACAAAAGTAATCATATAAATCCAAATTGACTGGGCAAAAAATTAACATCCATGATTTCTTCATGGGGAAAAAATCTCGTTTCCATTGGCACTGGACGACCTTAATCAGCATACGTACTTTGCCAAAATGTTGTTCACGTAGGAGTAATTCATTCAAAAACATCCATCACTTATATTATCAGTATTGTGACAGAATGGAGTGACACTATGAGCCTATTGTTCAAAATCGGAAGTTTCATCAGACATCGTTGATTGTTGTTGCTACGCAGATGTCTCATTTACGCAGCATGGACAGATGAGAAATAATAATCTCTGACGCCACTTCAGACTTATAAACGCCTATAGATACTCAATGCAGAAATGACGACCCATATTTCTGCAACGTATTTAATGCTTACGATAGCCATTTTTAAACGCGCTTCAACAGCGTCCGCTCTGCTCAATTAGTTTATGGAGCGAGCGGAGGTAGGAGAGGAGAAAAAACTCCATCTCGGACTATGTTTCTAAACACTTGAAGACATTCTCAGATTATCTGCCTTCACATTCACTATTGCAGATTCGTTTGAGGTTGCGAAATGTAGGAAAAGCCCTAGAAGTTAACTAAGGATTACTTTAGGATAACAAATAACATTTGTATTATTAAGTTTGCATTTGAACATGAAACCTGTCCACCATGTAACCTTTGTGATGCCATTTATAGTACCGGGACTGAATTATTATATTTGTAGTCATTAAAATTGCTTATGAATTAAATAACGTACCCGAAGCAGCTAACAGCCCATTCAACATTGAAATCCATTGTGTTTTAGTTGATAAATATTCATTTAAACTTAAGTATGCGTTACGTTTTGCGTACTTAAATAAAGAAGAAAATGGCATTTTGATCAGTTCATAATTTCATACAGCGACCGGTACCTTTACCATTCACTTAAGCACCGTTCTGCATTGACCTTTAGTACGAATACCAAAGTAGCTCTAAATACTCTTGCGGCTATGAAAGTATTGGAAAGATGTCATGCCCCTGTGATGCTCACACGTTAGAGTTGATAAAAAGCTAAAGAGAATGCAGCAACGCTAACCCAGCAAAGATTATATGAGTATGGAGTCAGTAACAGCTCAACCAGACGACCAAATCGCAATTCATTAACCTGATTGTGAAACATTATTAGCGGCTAACAAGAAGTACCTCACCCAGCAGCCCGTTGACTCACACAGCACTAATGCAAAGATAAAGTTTGTAGCTAGTCCCCCACCCCATCTTCCAGGCTATGAAGATCTGAGCTTTTGGATTCTGGGTGACAGCACGCAATAAAAATCGTCCTTGACGCTATTGGCGTTTTCACTTGGATTAGGGAGGTTAGTCTAAAGTAATCTAGTCTACCTCAACTATGGAAAATGTTAGATATACTCTCTTTGGATGCAGCGGAGGAGAGGAAGCAATAATGGAAGCAATAAACCAGAAGAATCTGGAGGAGCCATTTCCACTTAATTTTGCATATCGGTCTGTCTAGCCAAATTTCTTTAACAACCAAAACGAAATGAGTAAATTAAATCCACGGGCACAGATGAATTCATATGAATAAATTTATCTGAGATTAGAATTTGAATTTATTGTTAGACTACAATTCTTTATTACGGTTTGAAAGCTTCATATACACACGTATATTTCGTTTCATCCATTGTTCACTTAACACATTAAGTTTGTTGTGCTTTCTTTTAATTGGTTACTGGCTACCCGAACATTTCCTTACCACAGATTTTCTGTTCTGTTTATTTAATACCTGGCGAGTAAAGTCTTTGTAAAACAAAGTCAATGTTTTGTGTATAATACCATTCAAGATTTCATAGATAAACCATACAAGAGAAAAACAAATGCCAATCAGCAATGCGTAAAACACGGTTCGAAGATTACCCAGCAGCACCAGTGGCTTAATTTGATACCTGGAAATTCCAATGGTTTGCTTGCGTGAAAAGAGTATTCTTCTGGCTCCCTCAATTAAATCAAACCATTCCCTCAATTTCTTGTACACGCCGGACTCTATGGATAACTTAAAATATAAAACAATCTTGCTGAATGATGAGTGAGTGAAGAACCATCCTTTTCTGGCATGCAAGATTTTCTCTTTAGATTTAAAAAATGTGCGGTCCAAATAAAACTTTGACAGATGCTTGAATTCTAAGTCTACCTTTGAGTTAACGTCCATAAAGACTACCCTATCACATTGCACAACTTCCTCTTCAATTAAGTAAGGCAGAACATCTCTCAAGTCTTGAAAGCTAGGTAAATTCAAATTCCAAATTCTCTTTGGAAGCTTAAAGTTCATAACTCTGGCCATTAACTTTAATGTTTTCTCAAAAACACCACTCGGTGAATTCATAGATTTCTTCCTTTGTAGGTCCCACTCCGCTAACACCTCTATTTGAAAGAAAAACTTGCTTTTTGATGCCGCTTTTAAAAAAACCCTGAACAGTTGACCTGATAAACTTGACATAAAGAGGCCATGTCCTGTACCCAGGTTCGTACTCAAAACTCTAAAATCCTTTTGCCCCATTGAAATAATTTCAATTTGCTTCAGTTCCTTTTTTAAATATCGAGACGATTCATAAATTTCATTAAAGTTGTCAATGCTTGTGTTCTGGAGTGGCGATGAAACGGAATTAATTCCCACACCTTTGTATCCGTTAGTTATAACCAGCATTGCTAGGAGAAATCCAGTCAGGTATACACGAAAAGCTTGGGATTTTTGTACTTCTACAGATACATTTAAAGAGTTTTCAAAAAGCAATGAGCACATGAATAGTAACCAGGACCCCTTGTTTTTCTTTTTTGAGTGTTCAAGAACTGACAGAAGCTTAACAGATATCGGAATAGTAAGCAGAACTACAACCAACGCCACCCACAACTTATTTTCCATCACTTTAAAATACGTTCTTGGAGTATATGTCTGTTTTGCAAAGCACGTCAAAAAGCTATGGGACTCTGTATTTGTAAAAACAAATTCAGAGTCACCCTCTCTCCGCACAAACATTCTGGGAGAATCAAGCTCGGAGACACTACCCCCTGAAATAACCATCGGAGTCTGAAAATAATATGGATGTCCTTTTATCAACGAATCAATCATGGTGACTGTATGATCTATTATTTGAAGAGTCACATTTGTTCGAAAGCTTACTAAACTCAGAACCGCAGATTCAAAATTTACAAGAGACTCCTGTTTTGCGAATTTAAAATTCTGTTGATGATGTCGAACCATTTCCAGAAACCTCGATGTGTAAGGAGCAATGTATGTTCCGAATATTGGAGGTTTATACTTTTGTTCAACAACTTTATCCACAAACTGATCGATAGAAATTGTTTGGTTGCCAGGTAACTTAAAATTTGTTTTCTTATAATTTACCAGATTTTGATTGTTTTCACACCAGACACAAACAAAGGATAACTTCCATGACAACCGAGTTGAACTCGTTTCTTCAGGGTCTTTAATACCCAATATAAAGTGAGAGTTCCCACACACTTCATGTCCGAAGCAGTACAAACCCATTCTTACGTACATTCACAAGCGCAGCCTTCAAAGCCAAAGTTAGAGGTTTTGTAACGTAGATTGCATAAAGCTTCTTGTTCACCTGAATTTGATTCACTTTGTTTATGTAGTGAACGCCTCCTATAAAAACATCTGAATTGTTGCCTTCAGTGAGATTGCTAAAGGTTCATATTTGTACATTATGTCCAGATCGCCTTGTAACATATTCGTATACTTCACTAACGAAAGAGGGTGACTGGTTTTTATAACAAGTATTACGCACCGGACAGTTTTTTGAAAATAAGCTAGTTCATTAGCTGCCTGGCGTTTTTCTAGTTTGCCGGAATCTTCTTTGATTCTCTGCGTCCTACCTCGTGCAGACGGGTTTCCGTAAGTTTTGTTTTCAAACGAGTACAGAGTTACAAGTCTGTCGTGGAGTGGACCTTCGATTTCTCCTTTGCTATATATTATGTGGACGTGACATCTAGAATTTCCAATTGGAAGTTGAATTTCTTTGTTTCCAGTCACTTCGACTGTTCCAACAAGTACGTACACCACAATCCAGATTACGAAAATTAACATTTTTCCTCTTATTATATTTAACAAAATACATACACTCTGATATACAAAGCAAGTGAAGACCTAAACTTCGTCACAAACATAGCACAAAATTCGTTTGTTTTATAACCATGACGGGTTTCTTCTATAGTTTTGGTTTTATAGCTTTACAGTAAATCAAGTGGAAAAGAAACTAATATGTTCACTATTCATCCTTAATATATATAAGCTGATTAATTATTTACAGTCAGAGAAAGTTAATTTTACTTAAGTGGGTATTGAGGAATTAACGATATAAGTTCAAGTAAATCCAATATTTTAATCCGTACGCAATCAAGCTACCCCAGAAAAAATTGTTTTTTAAAACTCTCGTAATGCAGATACTCTTCATTAATTTCGGAAAATGACTGAATGCAAACCTGAATGGATTTTGTCTTTACAAACCACATGACCGGATTGGCATATGCATTTTTCTTAGTTCAACAACGTGGACATAAGTTTAAATGAATCCTACTTTCGAGTTCTTAAAGTTGCAAATTCGTCATTGAATTCCCCAGAAACCACAATGGAGTACTAAAACACAGTGAATATATATTTAGATTAGCAATACTTGGAGATTTACTAACTATTTGACTGAGGAATTCTACAGTTTTGTAGATTATATATTTAATTAAAGTCTCTGAGGGAAAAACACCTGGAGTAACAGTAATCTATCAACTTCTAACAGAGCCTGAACTCTAGCTGTGATCTTTCCTATGACTACCTAAGGATACAAGGTATAAGTAAGTTTCAAGGTTGCCAAGAGAGACGGAATCCTTGCTCAGGAGTAGTTGCAACCTTCAAACTCTGGGAAATAGTTAGACTAACTAAAGAAAGTTTCCGTTAGTTAGTAGTTTTTCCAAAACACACACTGCAGGAATATTTCTAAACTGAAACTGCTGGATTCCTTATTCTATCTCAACAAGGTTTGATAAGTCTTGTCTATAATTGAAAAACTTTACAGCATAAAGGAACCAAAACTAACAAACAATCTCTCGTACAATTCCTACTAACAGACAACAACCCTTAAACTATTATTAATGGGATGCTAGCACGATAAACTGTTTTATAACTCGCAGATCGCAGAGATACTTCTCTCTAAGAAAATACAAAAACAGCAGAACATTCAACACGACATATCAGTACAAATTCTCCCGTTCCTGATTCGGATTTTAAATATCAATTTAAGTCTGGAGTTCTAGCTTTCGAGTAAGTGGATGACGCTTGAGTACTGTCACGATTTGAAATATGAATGTAAAGCAAAAGGAGTTATACAAGTTTTTACACAATTGCGGGTGATGCTACACAACACACAGTAGAAACCAATTTTAAGGCCGGCCACAACATATTCACTCAGGGACTCATAAATTTTTAATCTATAGCAACCTCACGATTCGCTTCATTTAAAAATTTCAGGGCTCTTTAAGTGGAAAGTTTTAATTCTACACCACGACAGCGAGCAAAACAAAGGTTTTCATTCATCTACGACTTGTGATATAGATGTTTACTTCAGCTGCTTATTTTTGCGCAAACCTTTACAGTCCTCTACTAACCTTACAAACATAATCTTTTCTTATAGAATTAACCACATAAATCAATCACCGTGTTTGAAGTTGAAAGATTACAAGTGTTGCATAGTTGTGTTGGTTTGAAGTACAACAATTTGTTTAGTGAGGAATGCCTGTGTAAGGCACTCAGCAAAATTGTGTGGGATCTAAAATATTCATGACAAATGATAATGTCTACGTGTCTCTATGAAATACACAATATTCACATATAATGCCAACCTTAAACCATCCGGCTATTGATTTTATTTCACCTCAAGCAATCAAATGAATTGAA
>JAQGAB010002458.1:0-11987 GCA_034696565.1 Isotomurus graminis
AATGAAAGCAAACTGGCTGGATTAAAAGAAATTGTAAAACCTAATCGAGGCATTCTGTACAGGTACTTAAGCACTCCTTACTTGCTGTTTATTTACACGAGCAAAACAATTGCATACATAAGCATCTTCATTCCCGTAGTGTAGTCTTCCCGTTGTAAGTTTTCCTCATAGCTGCATCGGCTTGTTCTTTTCCTGAGCAATAACGGCCTTTCAAGCACCTGGCCATGCCATACTCTTTGTAGGGTTTAGCGTGATCGCAATCCTCCAACAAAAACGGTGTACAAAATTTTTTCCCTGGGTCTGCCCACTTATGCTGGCAATCCAGTGTTTCGAAGTACTTTGCAGTATGTTGCCCCTTGTCGCAATAATATTGTGACTCAGGTTGACAGTCAGGTCCTTGCAGTTCTTTTCCACAGTAGAATTGCCTTGGAAAGATCGGTCTAGGTAGTTCCGTAGGGCAAATACAATTTATGGTTTTATTCTGATTCTCTGATTGCATCGAGTGTTGAATAATCGAAGCAACGATGATATTTAGAATGATCACAGGAGACTTCATTGAAATTTTGCGAGCCCACCTGAATGTTTCCTACAAAAATACGAATGAATGCATTTTAAGTCAGCGAATTTAATGATTTCAGGATTTATTGGCTGACAATATTTTTGGTTCTGTTTGGTGAAGGATTGAAGTTCAGCATTGACACTTATCATTTTCACCAGAATTCGCCAGTCTTGTTTGGATTCAAGTCGAAGCAAATTCCGATTGAAAAAATTCCATTTCCTACTGTCACCGTCTGTCCGTTTAACAGTTTCCAACCAAATACAATCCCAAATGTTAAAAGGTATTAAATCATGAGTACATTTGAATTGAAATGAGTCAATGTTAACGTTGTTATGAAATTAAACCTAGTCTCTTCCTGAATGCATTGTACAATGGTGAATCTACTAATATATCTGAAACTGAGTCGTGGAATACTCATGAAGCTGCGACGCTGCTGTATTACATGGATCATATTTGCAGTTCCAGCTCAGCAGTAACCGACTCATTCAAACCCGAATTCCATGGGCCCTTTCATAAACTGCAGTACGAAAACGAATTGGAACATCCTGCTGTGATTGACGGACTTGACGACAAACTGAACGATAAGCTTACACACTACTTGCGTAACGTAAGTTAACTTGTGTAAGTATGAACAAGGGATAACAGAAATGGATTATTTAGGTGTCTTTGAAATGTGAGGATGCGTTTCGTTTCTGCACTTGGAATTTGGAGAAAAGTGCCGAGTGCGAAAACTACTTCCGTTCACTCCTCACAAATCACGGAGGATGCTGCTCCTTCAACAACCTCCCATTAGAGAAACTCCACAAGAAGTATTATGAACTTAATTATTCTATGCATTCGTACTTTTACCTTTGTCTGTATTCTTGATGACCACAGGAATCCTTCGCTTCGATCCGCGTGGGAAAGCAACAATCCTCAGCCCTGGAAGTTCGGGGATTGGGACAAATGGTCCAGTGGTTCGTATATTGTGGAGGATGACAACGAGGGGAAGGAGACTTTTCCTGTACGACAGAAGTTTGGCGGAAGACCTTGGGGACTGACTTTCATACACAAAATGGAGGACAATGGCGATTGTTCTCAGTTTGATAGCTCCGGCTCAAGGGTAACGAGTACTTAACTTAATTATTAGAGACATATTCCATAGAATATCATCTGCAGATCACAATAAGCGTCCCTGGCACTGACTTTGATGTGGCAAAGTTGAACGTGGCTATTCCTCCCAACAGCGAAGTGTTTATAGAGCTGACTCCGGAATTGACGACTGCAGACGAAGAACTTATGACAATTCCTCCGGTAGGTCATTTTGTGCTACCAAATGTAACTTGTGAAATGAGATGTTGATTTTAAATTCATTACTGGTCGGTTTTCAGAAACTGCGAGGGTGTTACTTTCCACATGAGAAACCATTAGCGTTCTACAACAAATACTCCCAGGAAAACTGCCACCGAGAGTGTTTAGCTAACTTCACACTCTCCCAATGCTCCTGCACACTTCTCTCCTTACCGAGTGAGACTTTCATGAATACGAAGATTTTATTATTCATTACCTTACGTATTTCATCACTGTGAAACTAATCCATTGTACAGATTCCGCTGGGGAGATTCTTTGCAAAGGGGTGTCCATTAATTGCGCAAGAAATATAGAAAGTATGCCTACGTTCCTTTCCTGCTGCCCAGTTAACTTAATTTATTTCTTCTTTTAATGAGTTATATAAATGCAGGCAAGCTTTATGAAAGCGGTGGGCACCACAGATGCAGCGAGTGTCTTCCGAGCTGCAATGAAATGACGTTAAGGAAGGAAATCACGGCTACTCCTTTATCACCAAAGTACAAGTCCAAGTCTCCATTCAACAGGTGATCCAATAATTACTATCAAGAATCTTAATTATATTTAAACCTATCTTAAAAACCTCTCATCATTTTCGGTAGTGCAAATGACAGTTCGTCTATTGTTCACTTGTACTACGGCCCCTCATCTGTGATTGTGAAGGAACGGCAACTCCGACACAGCAAATACGAACTCCTGAGTAAATCAGCATTCACGCATTTTACAATTTGCTTTAGAACGATTTAATAGAAGTTTCGTTCTTGTAGCTCACATTGGTTCGATTTTCGAGATGACCAATGACATTTCTGTCCTCGGAATGGTGCGAACGGTGTCGTCTCTCTACGTCTTTTACCCAACGCTTTGGGAACTATTAAAGCTCTTCCTGGTGTTCTTGTTGAAGGGCCTGAAGAAATGCTTAAGCTGCGTGACTGTTTGCTTCGGAAATCGTCAACGCATCGCCGTACTCGACGCTCCTCCGATGAGGGCAGTCAATGTGATTGAAGATGAACTATTGCCAAACCCTCCTGACTTCAATTACAATCTGTTCCTAGCCCTTCATCATCTGCCAGAATAATCTATACCCTTCCAGAATTCCTAACCCACGTACCTGATACCATGTGATCTGTGGCTTATTTTAATATTATACTCAACTCTAGTCTTCATTCCTCCAAAGATATTTATTAAATAAATAGTTTGCGAATAACTGTCTGGTCGTCCGCTCACTCACATCATCATTCATGAATTCATGATCATGTCGCCATTTGCCCGGAACAAAGAAAAATAAGCTAATCTTAAAGTGCCCCGATCAGGAGAATCCAGCGGGAAAAAGTAAATTTCAAAAGAACTGCATCCACAAACAACACGTGCAAGCAGTAAGCAAGCAGTGTTGTGTGTCCACGATAAACGATTGCATTTCAAAGATTAAACTGAGATTAACTTATTACATTTGTATTTATGAGGAGAGGGTAGGAGATGGAAGATGACGTGCCGAAGGAGGAAAAGCCCCTCAAGAAACCAGGTGGAGAACCATTGACAAAAAAGCAGGAGCTCAACAATCACGTAAGTAATACCTCTTAAATAAATAATAATGCTTGAGCATCGCGGAGTGAAAAGTTGTTGACGGTGCGTATTTAATTGTGTGCAGATTGTGTTGATGCGCAAAGTGGTTAGGAGAGCCAGACTTCATTTGATTAACAAGTTGGCGAAGGAACTGAAGAAACTGAAATTGTACAAAGGAACAGACGCGAAGGCAAAGGAGAAAGCAGGTCGAAAAGCAGAGAGGCTTCTTCAGGAAATTAAATTAATTAAGGTATTTGTGGTAAATTGTAAAGGTATTTGTGTAAGAGTATTAAGTAATATTGTTCGTGTGTGTTTTCAGCATCTGAAAGAGGATAAAGTGTCAATATTCGCTCTACAGAATTCCAAACCACTTGAAGAGATTTTGCAGAACGCCCAGAGTTCAGTAGAAGACAGAGCCATCGCCAGACTGGGCTATCATTCATTTGTACAAGCAGAAGTTACTAAATACCGCGAGGGGAATCCCCACTGGAAACTCCAAATTCCTGTGTTGCTCGAAAAAAGCAAAGAAAAGCGAAAACAAATCGACAAAAAGTTGAGGGAACGGGAGGCTGCTAAGTTGAGCGGAGCCAACGAACAGAAGTTAGGAGTCAAGACTGTAACCAAGAAATTAGTCGAAGAGTCAGGTAGCGATAAGAACAACGACGACGATTCAGAAGGTTTGTCGACGGACGTCGAAAGCAGCGAGGAAGTGGAAGTTACTGAAAAGGATACTCCTCCGGAAAAACCAGCACCTAAAGAGACCCTCCAACCGACTTTACCCACTAAACCTGATACAAAACCTCTTAAGAAAACTCCTCCCAAACCAAAACCTAAACCTGCAAAGAAACAAACACAACTTCCTTCTGGTCCACCGAAAATCAACAAGTCTCAAGGAACCGTTCGTGTGAAGGTACTGAACTGTTTGGAAGACTTGGAAGAAGACGTGGTGGACGACACAGAAGCTCCATTGAAAGTCCAAGTCATCTCCACCAGCGCTTCTGTTCCCACTAATAAGCGTCCCAAGAGTTCCTTTTTCGTTGGGGGTGAAGACGACGAAGACCCTGAAGAAGAGAGAAAGCGAAAGGAACAACGGCTGCTTCCCAAGAAACCAAGAACTCAGTTTTCATCAGGAGAATCGGAGTTCAAACCAATATTCCGCAAAGGAAAGCTCGTCAATAAGGGTCCCTCGGGTCCCAAGAAATTCGGTAAACCACAAACCAGACCGGATAAGTCTGGCGGCAGATACTTCGACAGCAACTTGACTCCACTCGGAGAAAACAAAAAGCTACAAAAGCATCCATCCAAGTCATTACTGAACCCCCAAACCACTTCATCCTCTGCAGCGTCTGCAAGTGACAAACTCCATCCATCCTGGGAAGCCAAAAAACGACAACAAATCTCTCTCTCTAATTTCAAAGGAAAGAAGACAACTTTCGGAGACGATGAGTAACGAATACAAAATGAACCCAGACAAACTTGCTCGTGCTGTTATTGATCATTACAATGCAAACTTACCCAAAAAAGGAAAGCCAAGTGATAAAGAATGGACTAGTTTAGCTTCAATCGTCCAAACTCATCTCGACCCGAAGACACAAGAGTTGTTGTACACTGTCGTCTCGTTGGGTTCTGGAACAAAATGTCTCGGCCAGCAAGAATTATCTCCTCTCGGAGACATCGTCTCGGACTCTCACGCAGAAGTCCTTGCTCGTCGAGGATTTCTTTTATATTTACATGACCAACTCTTTCAAATGGTTTCAAACAAGAAATCTATCTTAACAAAAACATCATCTGATGCTAGAATCCAATTCAGCGTTGCGGAACATATTTCATTTCACATGTTCATCAGCCATTTGCCTTGTGGAGATGCTGCGATAATCCCTGCGGAAGATCAGGAAGAACCTTCGCCCGCAAAGAAATCAAAACTAGAAAATGCAGATTCGCCATCAGTACTAGTTGATACTCAGTTCCGTAGTCGCACAGGAGCCAAGTTGGAAACAGGACCACTAGTTTACGAAGACACTCAAGTTGTTGGAAAATGTCGTGTCAAGCCAGGCAAAGGAAACCCTACTCTTTGCATGTCATGCAGTGACAAGATTGCCAAGTGGCAAGTTCTTGGATTGCAAGGCTCCCTTCTTGGAACAATAATCCCTCGTCCCATCCGCCTTGCATCGATTGTCATAGGTAGCGGTGTTCCATTCAGCTTGGAGTCCATGAATCGAGCCCTCTACTCCAGATTCTCCAATCCTGTCCAAACTTTGAAAGACACCAGTGACTTCCTCAAGAACTACACGAAGCCATCAATATCCCAAGCATCCATCAACTTCATGGACTTGTCGACTTCTACAAAAAGGAATCCGTGTCCAAGCAGCATATCGTGGCATCTCAACAAAACTCCAGGTCATTCCCTCGCAGAGTTTGTCCAAGTCTTAATCAATGGAAGGAAGCAAGGAGCAACAGTTAAGAACTTTGGGAAACCTTCTTCTAGAGTAGATGTGTGTAGATTAAACTTGTTCAAGTCGTATGTTCATATCTCCCATGCTCTGTACGATAAAGAACCATTCAATGACTTGACTTACCGTGAGGCTAAAATTAGAAATACAACTTACTTCCATGTATGGAATAAACTTAGAGGTAACTCTGTATTGGCTGGTTGGACTCTCAAGCCCAGTCACTTGATGAACTTTAAAGTATCAGACACTTAAGCATTAAAATAAATGACACCCATTCATTAGTTATCGTCTATACAAAGTTGATTTATCAGTAGCAATTAAACATTATAAACGAGATTCAAGTAGGAGTCATTCATCAACTATAGTTCAATATTATTGTTCGGGAATAGTGTTGAATCAAATATGTTTGTATACCTTGATCAGTGATTAAACTGTTATTTACATTGAGTGATTCGTTTACGCTACACACACGGGGAACTCTTTTATAAGATGTCCACCTCCTTCTGTCAAACCTCTCCTTCCTGTGGCTACTTTCATCCCAATCTGCCACACCGGGCCTAACAACCATCTCTCTCTACCCCCAAATAGTCCCAAATGAAATATATAGAACCTTCTTCAGCTGTAATCATATTTAACTATTCGCATACTCACATTACCCCAGAAAAAATCACAACTTGCAATATCCCAACGATACGAGTAACACTAGAAAGATAACCACCATTGTTTGTCGCGTCATATGCAAATATTTAAGATACGTGAACCCCATGATTATGATGACCTGCACTCAACTACCCTGCCCTGTAACATCTTTTGTACACTTAAAACTGGGAGACTTGGGGGTAAATCAAGACAACAACTTGATTAACGAGGCTATGGATGTAGTATAGAAGGAAACAGATAACTAAAGTTATTGATGGCGAACTCGCAATAAAGTTGTGTTGAGGAAGACGCAACGCGTAAATCGCGGAAGAAGGGTCAGCAGAAGTCAAGAGAGATCTCTTGAGCGACGACAGTAGATGAGTTGGGGACACTCGGCCACCACCACACGAGGATGATGGAACATCTCCTGGGAATTTGGGATTGTCCAGTCTTCTGTTATTCGGAGATGAGTCCTTTTGTTGATTCCTCCTTGTCACTGAGAAAGACGATGACGTGGTAAACCCGCTTTCCAGCAGCACGTCACCTCCAAACTCCTCGTCGTGATAATGGTCCGCCGATGATGACGACGTCTTCACCCTCGTGTGATTCCTCTTGTTGTCTAGTTAAACACAGAAGTTAATTCCTCCCATTCAAAATAACTATCTCATTAACGTCTTCTCTTACTTTTACTGTGCTTAATGGGGTTCCCATTCGAGTCTCTTTCGCTTAAGCCATTATTGTGCTTTACATGCTTCACTGTTCTTAGGTCAGGACTTTTTGTAGTTGTAGTTGTTCTAGTTGTTGGTGGAGTGTGGAGCTCTGTAGACATTAAGTTTAAACATGAGAGAGATGATTAAGCCAAAGTAGCATTTAAAAAACGGGTAGTGTATTATTAGTAGTTATTATTACGCTGAAGTTTGATGGTGGCATAATCCGACCCAATGGAGTTGCCTGCAGTGCAGTTGTACTCTGTGAAATCCTCTCGCTTCAAGTTAGCTATGGTCAATTTCATTCTGATGGAGTAGTGGTCCTTAAGGGCCTCCGTTTCTTGCCACACCTTCCCCGGCTTGTTCAGAATGGGTTGGTCTAGAAAATATATATGCAGACATTACAGAGATATTTCAATCGGAAGGAGAGTGACATTAGGAGCATGTGGCAGACGGAGGAGGAGGGTGTGGAAGGAAATGGCTCAAGAGAACCTTATTGAGCCCATTACTTAAGCCAAACTGAGTGAAAGCAGAGAAAAGTAAGTGTGGAATGAATTTTGACAAGTGTGCAGAGATTAGCTGGAAGTAGAGAGCCCATTTCCACCTTTCAAATGAAGTGAGAATTAAAACTGTTCCACACCTGGGGCCCACACACTTTCTCCAACTACCCTTCCATCTCTCTCTCTCTCTCCTACCCTCCTCGAATCCTTAATACTCACACCTCCTCCTCAGAATCATTCCTAATATTCCTACCATCGGAAACACAACTCATTTAACAGACAATAACGTCTGCCACGACCTGAGAAAGGAACACCAAACTCGTGTTTAGACACCCAAAACCATGTCTTCGGATGAAACTGAATCTCTGCAACTTTTTCAATAAAAAGAAGTCTCTTAAGTGGAGTGGGACAGAAGGACACTCCTGAATTTAAATAAATATGCATAAAAAGAACTGAGAGAAGACGTTGTTGAAAGAAACTTGACAAGTGGCTCTTCACCAGAAGAGAGAACCCCTTCCGACTGACATCCACAACAACGAGACTTTCACTCAATCCCAACATTCCCAATGTCACTTTCACTCCCTCAAAAACTCTCCTTTGACACACATCCATCTTAACCCACCCCTTTCTTCCCCTCCCCCTTCTTCAATTATTCCTACACAACTTGCAAAAATTAATGACATTTCAATTCAATCCCATTCCCCCCAGAAAGACAATAATGAACGAGACAGAACAAACATTACGCGAAATGAGAACTTAAATTCAGATAATTTCTACACGATTGATTCCATACCAGCAGCAGCAGCACACACTCCCAGCTCAACAATTCAAGTCAGGCACAGAGACCACTTTCTCAAGTGCTGTCTTATTTTTTTGTACGTATCGCCACTCACATAAAAATCCCGTCCAAACACACACAGTCACACAAACATACACAACATCAGGTCCCCCAATAACAATCAAGATAATCATTATAGTAAATAGGACAAACAAAACACATCTCGATCTCCATTGACTTTTCTGACTCTTACAAAAATCTGTTCCTCATCTTTCCACAATCTTTCCTTTAAATAACCCCAACCACATATGAGAGACATCCACCAAACTAGTAGAAGGGAAATGCATTCTCTCACCACAGAGAGAACTTTTGGCAATCATTACAAACACATCTTGTGCCAATTTCCCCTCAAATAAGAATTGATTTCGTCTTATTGAGGTCTCATAACCCTTCAACACAACAAGAAGAATATATTCCTTGAACTTTCATAATGAATCACACTTGGATAAGGAAATCCTTTCCTGAGGTAACCCTGTCTGTCGTGTGTACCATTTGATTTGGTGCATTTAACTCGCATGATAATCCGCTTTAGACTTTTTTCCAGTGTACAGAAACCTATCAGAGTTGGTGTTGGCGGTGGTGGTGGAAAAGCCTGGAGGGAGAAAGTGGAAAGACTCTTCGTATTCACAGTTGTTTGTCAATAGCTTTGTGTGTGTGAGCTTCTTCATATTTCAATGGAGAGTCTGTGTGCATGTCCCACGAAATCGAAACTTTTTATTGGAAGAAGAAGTGTGGCTTCTTGAGATAGAGGAAGCCGATGGAAACTATTCATAAAAATCTTTTCTCAATTTGTTCCCCTGAAATTGGACTAGAATTGATATCTCCTTCTATTTTCCTATCATAATGCTTTCACACTACAACTTCTTATCATTCCCTTCACTTACACACTCCACCAAAACTCATCTTCCCTCATGAATACCTCGAGTAACAGTCCCCACTGAATTCCCCAAAGTAAAAACTCATCTCACAAAATGGATATTATTCCTTATGAAACAACTGATGAGTCTCAATATTTCTGCAACCCAATTTCTTCCATTACCGATTCTTGACTGACTATAAGTATTCAGTGAACAAAAACTACCCGCTCATGTTATCTAATGAACATAAGAAATATTACAACTGCCCCAAAACCACAGGAAGACTCTGATTTGTATCAAAAAGGTAAGGAGTGATAGGCAACTTCCTAACTGTAATGGATGTGTCTGATTCGGTCCAAAGTGTCCCAGAAGAAGAATAAGTAGGGATTAGTGGGATGAGGGTATGAAATTAGAATGAAGAGTGTGGGATTGATTAGAGAAGTACGAAGGGTGGTGGTGGTGTGAAAGGAAAGTGGATAGTAATTTGGGCCTTGTTCGTCTGAATAGATGAGAGTAGTGAGGGTGGAAGTGGTGGAGTAGAATAATAGCTAATAATGATCCCATTCGAAGATTCCATTTCATTTGATTTCTCCTACTTACGAATGCATCACCCACTCCCATAACATCGGATTACCTCCATCACGTATATCAACCTTCTCTAATTCCTCCATTCTTTCTCTATTACTCCCGTTTCTTCAAACACAAACCTACCTCATCAAACACCCCAAGTACAACAAAATATTCTCTAAACCCTGTAATATTATGATTCTGTTACAAGTATCCTTTCCAAACTGTATAACATTCGATGACTGAACTGGACCTCAACACATGAAGGTCCGATAAACACTTCCCTACTCTCTCGTATGATTAAGTAACTTTAAAATACCAACAAGTGTTCCATATCTCGTCATTCATTCCTCATAAATTATTCATTTTGTCTCCTTCATGAATCTACCCAAGTTATACATTATACAGGAAGTCATAAAAGAGTGTGTATACATACTTTCCTTATTAAACCACGAGACTGCAGGTCGAGGTACGGCTTCCACGAAACATTCTAATGTCACATTAACTCCTGCAGGTGCTGCGACTAGTTGATTCGACACTTTGATTGATGGATGAACTGCAATCATTTAAATCATTTAACTCCTCTTGGCATAAAAAGAAACCCGTCTATACTTACAGTGCACATAGACCATGACCCTCTTGCTGACTCCTGCGATAGAAACACCCAACAGACATGAATAATGCATGATTACTTAATTTAGGTCAAGCAAACTTACTCGGAGGAACGCTGTTATTAGCAATGCAAAGATATGGGCCAGTGTCTGTCCTTTGAAGTGGCCTCATTGGCAGACTCTCCCCTTCCCAGACGTCCACTGCAACAACCATTTCATAATTAGTTCACAGCCCAATTACCATTTCCCCAAAACTTTCTCCAAGCATAAAAACCCTCACTTCCAGTCCCCATCACCCACAGACAAAAACATCAAGGAGACACAGACACCAAAGGACGGAGGGAAAGAGGCAAGTGGGGTGTGAAATGGGGAACAGGTGTAACGGAGAAACCTGATCGGATGAGATTAAGACAGACTCTCGTGACGAAGAAGCCTCGTGCTTTCTTCCCCCTCGGACACTCTTTCCGTATTATAGACTGACCTCCCTTCCTTCCTTCTGACAAGGATAAATTGAAGTTGAGATTAATTTTCTCCCGTGCATTTCTCACGAGATTTCTCTCCATCATCCGCACATCTCCTTTAAAAACTCTCAGCACTCCACTCTCCCCCCTCTAACCTTCCCCCCATTTATTTAATTACCCCAAAATCTCTTTGCAAATGCAATTAACCCTTCAATAATGGCTTCGAAGGTTATCATCATCATAGGTCCTTGAAGTCACCCCTCTACTACTCCTCCCCTTCCTCCACAACTTTGTCTACACTCTCTCCTACTTTCTCTTGTATCAAGATGTTCTGAATGGGGTGGAAAGTTAGAACACCTCCAGACTGTTCAAACCCATTAAAAGTTTCCTGACCACTTGTTTCACTTTTTACACTCTCATGAGCAGAAAGAGAAGAATCGGGTAGCTCTGTACATTATGGTCCTCGATCGTCTCTCCCAAAAAGAACCAGAAAACCGTCAGGTTGAGCCGATTTGGAAAGACTTGCAACAAAAAAACCGACGGTCAAAGTCAGTTGGTCAAAATGTTTCTCAGCAAAAAGAAGTTTGAGACGGCTGTGTAATGACTTTGCCGGTGGACAGCAGGCTCTCGTAAAATTAATTTATAAACCTATTAATCCTTTCCTCTTCGATTCCAGAAATAAAACACACAACACCAGAAAACCAATGACATCTGCATCCACTTCTCCAGTGTCTCCGATTTACGACCCTTCTTCTTCTTCTTCCATTTCTCTCTAATGGAATTTATTCAACTGAATCTAATCCAATGACAAAATCAAACATGTCTCTGCGCGATATTTACTCTCACATAATAAACGACTGTATATAAGAAGTCCATTCTCAAGAAGAAAAAGAGTTTGACGGATCGAGTGAG
>JAQGAB010002459.1:0-11987 GCA_034696565.1 Isotomurus graminis
ATTTGATGCAAGTCAACTGAAAAAACTTTGGAATAAGTTCTTTGAACAATTCTAAGGAAAGGAAACGAGTCGAGGAAATTCGTACCCTCCACGCCATCTGAATTGACCCGACACGGTGTGTGCTTTGTCCTAGCAAAACTCCGAATCACTCGTGAGCTTTCTATTCACCCGGTAATAAAAACAGCCTGAGAGAGTTTTCCCTAATCCATCTTATGCTTTCATCCCAAGTGCAAGGCACTTTCCTCCAGGTTTAAATTTTTATATGAACATCACTCATCCTGAATACGTGTACTTTTCCATTCTCTCCAGTAATTATGAGGATTATTGAAAGCATTATTAAAAGAGTATTTTACTCAACTCCTTTAAAAGCCTTGTTTAAATCTTGGCTTTTCACTAAACTTCTATTTTGCAGAGGAAATCATTAAAACCTGAAATAAACTTATCTTCAGGAAGTTTTCAATTTGTAAAGCTCACTCATCATCTTACGTGCTCATCACTCAAAGTCCAATACAAGAGATTAGGCTACGTAAAAACGAGTCGTTATCACTTTAGAAGGGAGAGTAAGGAGGAACAGGGTTTTATGGAGGTCCCTAAAAAGGATGGAAAACTTGGTAGAAAGTAGAATAAGTGTCGATGGGTGTGTATAGTCTTTTACAGGTAAAGCAACCATGGAAGATTAATTCTATTCAATAAATCACTCAAAGCGAAAAGTAAAGCCTAAATACTTGGAAGGTAAAGTTCCCTTTGAACTTTCATGATTCCATTATAACAAATCAGATAAGATAGTTTAAAAAGAGTGTCGAAAGTTACAAAAAAGGATTATAATCCTACCGGTCGGTCGGAGAGATAAAAACGGAGAAAGTAGAAAAAGTGAGCAGTTGCAATGAAAGCATCTTCTCGCAATCGCACTTCCGCGTACTACAGCTATTCTTATCATTTGAAAGACAGGAAACGAGAAATAATCCGATTAAACCTTTCTCGTCCATCCAATCAACCTCGTTGATAGTTTAAGAACTTAAAAACTTTCCCAGCATTTTTGAAACTTCTATCTTCCTCAACTAAAAGTCCAAAAAGATCTTTATACATCCTCTAATGTGTTTCTAATACAAAATGTTCAAAGCTTTGCTGCGCATTACCATTTGCCATTAGTATTGATCGTGGACACGTTGCTTATGAAACTACCAGGCTACTTGTTATTCCTCGGTATTATTCCATACATAATGGTTTCATATTTCATTCGATGTTATTACAAATGCGAAGGTTTTGTTATTCCTACGGTTGAAATGTATTTTATTATGATATCTTCACAAATGAAAGTGCATAACGGTGTTTTGCCACGAAGAAAGAGACACATTTACAAAACCCCGTGTATGCAAAATTCAAGTGAAAGCTCCATTGCAATTACAAATTCCATTGGACTCAACACTTTCTACACTCTCGAACACAGACCTCTCCAGATATTTTTTTATTTAAACAAGTATTGAAATGTGATATGTTCACAAAAGGCTCACAAAGTACAAAGTGCTTTACGATTATTCCACGTTTCACTTACTGGTGTGAGTATACTGTGGTGTATGTATCCATCAAAAGGATTTAACAAAAAGAAAGACTCTTTTTTGCTCAAGAAGGAAAAGATGCAATTTGGTTGATTGCAATACATTTTAAGTTTCCGCATCAATTCTTTCATTTTGTCACTCAAAGCTTTCCATCTTAGTGAAAAAGCCACAAAACAAGTGAAACGAAATTTTGATTTTTTCCTCCAAAGCTGTCTTATTCCTCCTAAAAGCATTGAAGCCCACCCGAGTGATGGAATTTTAGTTGAGAGCTCCAAGAAGAATAGAGAAGTGAAGAGAGAGACTCTGAGGAAGAATAAAATCTTGGTTCTTAACTAAAGTGAAAGCATTTAGAGGAAATGTAGAGTGGGGAAGAAAAAGGTCCTCATTTGCATCTAGAAAGACGAATTTTAATTGAGAGCGGAGACGAAGTTTTAAAAAGTCTTAGGAACTAACTAAAGCACTTTTCTCCTTCAGACATTTGTTTTATTTCTCTGACTCTTCTTTCTGTCCTTACATCATCATATTGTCCCTCTATTGTCTCCCTCCACTCTCTCCCTTAACAAATACAAAAAAACACAGCCACTACTCACACTACGCACCCTACTACTCACCCACTCACTTCCCTTCCAGATGACATGTTTACTATTTAGTTATCTCTTGTGCCCTTTTGTCACTTTTAAAACAAATGCATACAAAACTCATGGGAGAAAGTTGTCCTACATATACTAAAAGCAAACCTCGGGTATTCCAAGAAACCGAACGACTTCAAAATTAAATTACTGCCTTAAAATCCTCTCCTTGTTTCCTGTCAAACGGATGTATAGTCTCATACGAGGAGTTCGGAGAAACCATCAACAACTACGGATACCCAAACTGTGGTATACTTCCCTCTTGAGAAATTCTGTGTACCTGGAATGAAACAAAGTGGAAGTAAGCCATGCAGAAGAATACAAAAAAGTAGAACGAAGAAAGAGTCTTTTCTCGAGTTCACAATTAGTTGAAAGTGTTGAAAGTGTTTGCAAGAAGGTACAAGAATTTCCTAGAAATCGCAATTCCAAAATATGTTTTTCATCCACTCTTCCTTCTACACTGTTTCTTCCTTCGTATTCATCTACCAGAAGACAATTAATCTTAAAGAGAAAAAGAAATGTACCAGTCTAAGTATACAGATCTCCAGTGACTTTATATGAACTGCACAGACCATCCATTACACAGAGGGAGTTTACTATTGTGTTCTAAATGTAAGCCTTTTTCTTGAATAAAAGAATAGCAACTGAGAAAGAGTCTTATTCTGACGAGAATTGTAATCGAAAGCTCACTTAGTGGTTGGACTTGGTTTTAAATGAAGTCTATTTTTTAAAAAAGAAGAAAGAGGTTGTGGGAGCATTACTGTTGTTGAGTTGACTACTTTATAAGTCCGTATGAAGGAGGATACATACGGGAGCAAAGGGTTGTGGTGGTGCTGGAGAAAGTAAAGTTGTGTTGTACTTATACATACAGGATGAAATGAATGGATGAATACAGAAGAAGAGGTTGCCAGCAAAAAAGGCAACTTCTCTCTCCAACTGAAAGATGCTGGCTTCAGATTATTTTTCATTGTTTCTCGTAGAATAGAAAGACGGGCATTTTCTTCGAAAGAAGAGGGAATTTACTAAAAACTTGTAAAAGACTTTTTGCATGAAGACTGTCCTCCTTCCGTACAGAAAAGCAATAATACACACGTAGTAGCATTAGAGGGCAAATGCAAAAGAGTTGTGGTGAAAGCTTCAACTAAATACAATCTTGGCTGATGAAAATTGGGAGAATCTTTTAATGGCTTTGTCTACTTGATGCCCTTCTCTTATTCAAAAATATTCCTCATGCTTTCTCAGCTTGTAGTTTCAATCTATTTTTCTCATTACGTGAGGGCTAATAAAGATCCTTTGATTTCAACAAGAGTAAGTTTCAATAAGTCATACTTCTAGCGATTTCTGCAATCGTTTATTGGATAGTGCCTTTAATGCATATGTGCTTCCTCAATTACATACAACTATTTGTTCATTCCAATTATTAAGTTTGGATTCTAAACTCTAAAAAACATATCGGGTGACTTTTATCATTTTATTTGCGTTGTACACGATTAAAATCTATTTTAAGCGTTAATTGAGCCTCAATTTCTACGAATTCAGCGACATAACCGAATTGTGTTTAGTAGTTTTATATTACAATCACCTTTACTCCAATCTACGAGGCTTCCAAGTTTCTGGTTACACCTGATGGATCAGGTTAAAAGGACGCTTTAAAGAACAAACATGGATAATTGATACTATACTATACATATTATCCTCAAATCAAAATCTACATCCTCCAAGTTCAATTTCTTATACGCTACGAAAACAATTTCATACATTTCTTTGCACTCCATCTCCCTCCTCATAATATGTAAATATGTAGGACTACAAATCTGATTCATTTTGAAGACACTGAAGCAGTCAGCCTGAAGACATGTTAAGAAAATAGGACGCAAGGAAGTTGGACACTAAGGATGGATATGTGGAGGTGCGTGATGTTTCTGGTGACGTGTGTGAAGGAGACTTGTAAGGACTAAAGTAAGAAATGAATGTGTAGAGAGAGTGTGGCGGTTATGAGTCTCGTGAAAGTTGTGTAGTACGACTTTCTCCATTCTTTGCAGTCTGAGTGTAACAATAGGAGGACGTTTCATACTTCATAAAGTTTGAATGACCTCCTGGCTCTCTCCTAAGAAAAACTAATAAGTGACAAAATTCTCGCTCGGAAATTTCTGACAGATATTAATGTAAATTTATTTTGGTACGGCTCAATGGAGCAAGACTCGATTTAAGAGCTTCTTCCCTACTGCTGGAGGAAGGAAGGGAAAGTATACTTGTGTATGTGACTCTATGTTTCTTCAAGCACCAACCCACACTTCTATACACAGTGAACTACTCCTACATAACAAGAAATATACTCTTCAAGAAACCACCACACCATTTACCAATTTACCACCACCAACACTACCACCACTAGACACCAGAAGTGTGGAATGAGAGTAAAATATAAACATAATCTAAGGCAGCTAGGATGAAATATACATTACACAATGCCATTCTCTAATCATCATTCAACTTTCACTGTGCTTTTCTTAATGATCCCTTCTTTACTTCAGAGGGGAAACTTCTTCCTCATCCAACAACTTCCAAAAGTGTCAGTTACTCGTTCATCCACTCCCATCAAACTTCAACGCGCATATACAACCACAATGGACTAATATATCATTATGCATTATCATTTTAAACTCAAGAAAGTATCCCTGGCCTTGGATCTCTTTAGTCGCAGTGGAGTGTACAACCTGAACCTACTTCCCCACGTTTTTTGTAGTGTGACTGTCTCAGACATCCTTCACAGCCATCACACATGAAAAAACATGCAAGATAATAATAATACCTCTCGTTTCCAGCAATACCGGATTCCTTGAAGTATTAGTCACTTTCTCCAGAGGATTTCAGTGGATTATTTTGTGTTTTAATTGCTTTCATACACAGGGAAGCATAGATTATAGGATGGGAAAGTATTACGGCCCTTAATGACCCAAGAGGAGTATGCGAAGGGAGTCGAGGGAGATAAACCGGGTAACAAACCGGCATCGCACGTGCATCATTTCCCTTGCTCCCCACTTTCTTCAGTCTTTATCATTTCTCGGCATTTGAATAAGAAGGTCGAGTGAAGGAGCCCTACCCACTCCTAAACTCCTCTAATAGTACCTCATACTATACAAGCCTACACATACTTGCTTAGCTATTCTTGAAGACGTTGTGAAAGGATGGATGGATGTATCTTGAGAGCTAATCTTGAGTCAAATGTTCCAAACCTCCTTTTGCTTGGCTTGAGACTTCACTGCTCCGTCTTCTTTCAATAAATTATCCATCCATTTCCCAGCCCGTTCCAAAAACAAGTTTTCATGCATGCGAGAACATTGGAAGACGAAGAAGAAGGAGGAGTAGGAACGACGGAAGCCTCCGGTTTGTCTTTGTCTTCAACAAACTTCCATCAAAACTTTTTATACTGATGATGATGGAAAGAAACAAAAGGCTTCTGACATTTTCTTTCTCTCTGCATAACTTTTGAATCATTCTATATTGCCTCATGTCCTTTTTAGCTTCCCCAATTCTTCCTTTAGGACACAACCACTCTATGCACAAGACTAGAGTTCCACTGCTGATTCAGGAAGTATGCACTTCCAACCTCAAGGATATTAATGAAGTAAGAATGAATTGCATCCAGAGAGAGAGAGTCAAGTCACTCATCCTTGTGATACTTGGTAATGACATGACTTCACACTTGATGGTTACAATAATTGGAAGGAAGGACGGAGGACCGTTTGTCAGGAGCAATCATTTTCATACCACCACCACATAAATATGAATGTCAACGTGGAACAAAAGAACACTGCATATCTTTTCCCGAATAATGACAATGAATTTCTCCTCTCATTTCACACATTCGTCTTTTCCTTTCTTACATTTTTCATTATGCATTATAATACTCTTTCAACCGCAAGACATGAATAAGAAGACAGCCTAACGGAAGTCCTCCTTGAAGATGCGTGTTAACATCTGGAATTTTGTTAAAGGGAGTGTTGGGAAGACCATTGGGAATCTCGTGTGTAAGGCAGAGGCATTTAAGGCACTCATAAACCTCTGCTAATGTCACATGGCAATGGGACTCTCTCTCCCAATGTCCACATCTTTACAACTTGTCTGACCGCCGTACTTACCATTTGAAAAGATGTACTTAAGGAGACGTGTCATTTGGGAAGTTGTTAGGAGGGGAATACACACATAAGGGAACTACAGAGACTGTAATCCACTGCTGTGACTTGTCCCAGGAAAGCAAATTGTGTCTCTGACAATGCCCCAAAGGGATACACGAAAGCACAAAGGAGAAAGTCTTCTGGAGTTGAAGCAAAAAAGTCATTCGAATAAGAAATCTCGATTCCTACGCCAGACAGAAAACAACCTTTCCGTCACTTACCAACAGTCCATGTGAAGAACAC
The DNA here is from genome assembly GCA_034696565.1 of Isotomurus graminis. Lineage (NCBI taxonomy): Eukaryota > Metazoa > Arthropoda > Collembola > Entomobryomorpha > Isotomidae > Isotomurus > Isotomurus graminis. The sequence continues at coordinate 6,607 of JAQGAB010002459.1, forward strand.
AGAGAGAGTCAACAGTAACAAGTAATCCCTTAGCACATACACACATGGCTGGAGAGATATTGCAGACAACCGATGGATGTGGAGTGTCCACCATGACTCCTCTATATACTCCATCCACAAATCCCCTGCTGGTTGTAAGGTCCAAGATATTCTGACAGCTAGAAAGTACGTGCAAAGGAGACAACTGATTTCCCACTTCACCCAGGCAAAAGAGTATACAAGCATACTGACCAGAGTAAAACAGTTGAATGCATCAAACAAAGTCATCTTCCTAAGTAGATTTGCCTCAACCCTCCTTAAGTTTTTATCTCTCGCTCCTCCACAAGAAGACCTTCTCCAATTCCCACTCTCCATCTTCTTATCTTTCTCATCATCTTCGAATCAAAATACCAACTTTTTTCCCTAAACGAAATAAAGGACTCTTTCACTTTCCACACTTACTCTTCCATGTCTTCTCAGATTGTGACAACACCCAACAAAACAACTTTCCTTCGGAACAAGATAATGCATCGTACTTTCCAGCTCCACACGGACTTTCACCCACTTTTTGCACCATTCCCAATACACTTCTTCTTTGAATCATTCATCTACGTCCAAAAAAAACTGCCCTTTTGAAGGACAGAATAAATCCTCCATCAACAATTTCCAACCAACAAATCGATTTAGGAAACCGACAAAAAACACGGTGACCTCCATTTCCACACACCATTCACAATGAATACTTCCTCAAGTAATACACACGGGTTAAAACTTTTATGTGAATTTTTATTACACGATATACACTACTGTATTTTCCCTCAATAAATATATTAACATGAATACATTCAGTATAATCTATGTGCACCATAAAATACTTTTAGAACTTTACAAACACTAAACTATCTACGAACTATTAGTGAATCTAATGGACGGAATCACTCGAGACCTATTAAGAACCATTATAATTTGAAACAGTTAGTGAACAACCCTTCACTGAATACTAACATTGAAAATACTTGAAACTATACAGCTTAACAGCTTCTATTACTCACAGGTACTTATTTGGTACTTTGGAATTCAAATGTAATTTCCACGTTGAAGAGCCAAATGGATTCATCACTTCATATTTCAATATAAAGTTGATTCTCAAACTCTCAATTGCACTCTTGTCTCTTGTGTATCCACACTTTTCCACGTTTTCATTCCTCACGAAAAACAGAGTGATTAACATTCACTGCGGAGGGTAGAGGGTGACTTGTTCAGTTGTTCGATGGATGAACACGAAATCTGCAAACACAAAACAAAACCACACACATCAGCAATTTATGATTATTCTGAAATCACATCCATCAAGAACATCATCATCATCTTTCCCTGCCTTTCTCTCTCAAGTGATCTCTCCCTCCGAGTAAAACTAGGGGCAGATATACACAGCAATACTCCCGTACACACACAACAAGTCTTACCCTAACTACCACTGCCACTTCTACTTCAGCACTTACTCACAATTGAGTGTTGAGTCCAGCAGCAGCAGCAGCAGAAGTTTGAAGCTAACTACTAACTACATAAGAGGAGACGTTCATCGCGAGCTACAAACTGGAACTAATGGGTCTCTCCTTATTCATCTCTAACTTTTGGATAAAGGAAAGGCACATTATATAGTTTTGACCCGTCTTTGCTAACTACCCAAATGGTAGAGAGCCACTATCAACAATAATCACCCACTTCTGGTTTCCACTTGCCCTCATCCCATATGAACTCCATGGCATTCATTCTTCCTTACGACCAGCCCATTCCAATTATGGATGTGGTTGTACTTATGCACTCGTACAACTCAACCAATACACAGAAAGCTTTTACATACAAACACTTTTCTTTCATTAGAACCTACAGCAATTTCAAACCACAAATCTCTCGACACGAGATACAAGTTTAGAAAAAGAGAAGTTTCATGGTTGAGTGTTCCATCGCCCGAAAGTTGAGAGATTCTTATAGCAATCATCTTCTAGCTGACTCATATATAGCTCACTCCTCTTTCTCTTAAGAGCCAAAACATGTCCATGATGATGAGATGAACCAAAATTGATCTTCTTCCAGATCCTTATTAAGCTTTTGACTTTAAACTCGAAACAGGAGTGAGTACACATACACACACACACAAGTTGGAAGGATAAGGACGGACGTGCCACTCAGGACAAACTGCTCTCAACTTGAATTAGGGATCGTCCTTCTCCTTAAGCATCTCCTCATTTCAGATGAGGAGAAAGCTTCCACGAAAAATTTGATTCTTTCGACTTTTCTCCTCTAATAATCATCATCATTTTCATCATCATCTTCTCTTCAACTTTCCTTAAACTGGAGCAAATAGAGAAGAGCGAACTAAGACGGAGGAGAAAGGAGATAGAAAAAGCTTTGTATTATTCAGTAGAGTCTTGAAGGAAAGGCCTTCTTCCCCAACAGAGACTATATAAGAAGTATTAGTAAGAGACAGAGGCACCAACACTCAAGATATACGTATATAGAACAAAGTATATATTCTATTAGAGATGGGCTATTCTTCTTACTCACTTACGGTCTTCACTTTCCCCTAGGCCAATTTACTATCACAAGTCTACCAAAGATTACGTCTCCCTCTTGAAACAGGCCTTGTCTCTCTTATCGTATGAATACTCTCCTTCCCTTCCCACTAAATTTGGCTCCTCATAAACTAAACTAACGAGCCACAATAATCAGGACAAGAGGTACGAATCTCACAAAATCTCCACAACTCTCCTCACCCTCAAACTCAATTTCCTCAAAGGCTACCAACTTACTCGAGAGATATATTGACTTCAAAACTTTCACCACCTGGACTCCACACACTCACACACACACACAACACTTCCTTCTACTTTCAAAGCACGTGTGTCCAACTACTACACAAGTTTAGGCAGACTCCAGTTGTTCCAGCAATAGACAAGATTTCATTCTAAATCACTCACGTCTCAAACACTTCACCAAAGGATGTACCAATTGATGAAAGCACCTTACAACTTACAATCCCACCGAGACAAATAGTACGGATCAACATTCTACCACACCTGCTCCTAACTGAGTAGTATATACCTTCAACAGGCATCATATCATTATGATACATTTACCACACCGTGTCCAATATTTTATAAATCAATCTTGGCAGGACACAAACCAGTCCCCCTTCACCACGCCTAACTATATCCCCCATCTCCACTTCTTCACATATGGGTAACTACTTGTAGATGTTCTACGCTCCATATTTAATCAAATCCCAAGAACGCTGTCCCATGCAATACGACTAGAAATCTCGTTAGAAGAAATTGGTTCAATTACACAAATTATCTGGAAGCGTAAATCCATTCTTATACAGTGAGTAACACAGAACTTGAAATAATCCTGATGGGAAACATATACAGAGTAGAGGGAACATAACGAAACCAGGTTGCATACATGTATGATACACAATCGAGTACAACTTTCACTTGGAGGATTTCTGTCGAGCAGTAACGTGGCAGTATTTCAATTTCTGTGACGTTCTAATCTGCGAGGACTAAAGTAGAAGGAAATAAGCCGTGTATGATTCAGGAACAAGAGACTTATATGCGAGGAGAGAGAAGACATACAACGTAAGTGGAATTAATTAGAGAGGGGACCAACTCTCCAGAGAAACTAGGGAGAAATGCAGCCTACGAGAAAGCCCCGTTAAAAATTCCAATTCAGACTTTTTTATGTCCTTAAGTTTGAAGATAATAAATCATAATGGACTGTGTCTTTCTCCTTCAATCGATACGTAGGAAATTACTCTCTCCAGCCAAATACACAACACGCATCACACACTCATTTCAGGCATTCTCATCATTCTTATATATGAACTCCCACAGGCTCTTTCAATTTCTATCATCCATCACTTGAACTAAACAGCCACAAAGCAATTAGAAAAATCGAGAGCACGCAATAAGTACGCTAATGCCCGTGAGTCAAGTTCTCATATATGTATTCATGAATACCTCTCCATGCAGAAGGATCCTTCCACTTGTATTCAAATTCAACCAACCTAACCCAAATTTACAGTGATTACCATCCAATACTACTACTTGCGTTCTATCAGGAAAAAATATTTCGAAATGTTGGGCCTCGTACTAATTAATTAATGCAAGTTGAGGAATCCGTATAAATTGTGTGTGTACCTAGTTTGTGACTGATTAGGTCATTTGAACGTAAGAAATATACACTCAAGGACACTTGTAAATGAACCTTTCATCTGCATATAGTGTCATGGACCACCTGGCAAGAACAAAGATACATAGGAAAAACATTCCTATGATGATTATTGTTGAAATTTCTACGCAGTCAATCGACAGGGTATTATTAATTACACAGGAGATAACAGCAATCATGGACCGGTAAGAAGGACTGTTTGAGTGGAAGGAAAGGTTGCAAACTTATTACACACCGAATCGTATTTTATTCAAGACCGAGCGTAGAAAAGACATTCATAGCAATCAACTTCCCCGTCTAATCACTTACTCAGTCGAATACTACACCACCCGGGTAGTTCGACATTTGCTAGCACACATTATTCCAAGTCCCGACTTGGGAAACAGACAGATGAATGCATGCTGATGATGATTCTAGCTTTAAGACCTACAGCAAGCGACATTTTACAATTTCTTTGTACAGAGTGCAGAGAGGGAAAGTAGTGCAAACTCGCATGCTGGTGAACTGGTAGTTCAAATAATGAATAAGTAGAATCAAGAGAAACCGAACGAGAGAAAAAAGCTCTTTTAGCGTAAGTGAAAGTGAAATTACACACCAACCATTACTCCATTCGACCCAAGGATAAACTAAATAAGTAAGTGACTGCAGATAAAGCACAATAGAGTGAATTGAATGGAATCAAGTCGTCGCTTTAATGAGTCCAAATGGCTTTTCCAAAGCAGAAAAACCTTTTCCACAGATTACTTATTGAATTTAATGATCCCTGTCTTTGTACTCAACCGTCTAATAAGCAACTATCCACACAAAACAAACTTTCTCTCTTCCTTTGGCTGTTTTAACCAACTTTAAGCACACATTTTATTACACATCGATCCTTCTTTTTTATACGCCTCCAAAACGCCATCACTCTCCTATTTTGTCCCGTCTAGTTTCGTAGTGGAAGTCTCTGTCTCTACTTTAATGATTTAACTGTCCTCCAGGAAGGCACCAAAGACAAGGACACATAACGACTACTCATAAATGAAGTTAATTAAGACATTACTAAATACATAATCCTATTTAAGCAACCAAATATGCACAACCACGAATCATGCGACATGAAGAAGCCCAAGGGCAATCAAATGAAGTCTTTCAACACTTCAATTATTAAATCTTATTCCACATTCCAC
>JAQGAB010002460.1:0-11981 GCA_034696565.1 Isotomurus graminis
CCTAAACCACTGTGCTGTTGTAGGATGTTATTCAAGCCATAGCGGAAAGCGCATTTAAGACATCAGACTATCCAGTCATCCTATCCTTTGAAAATCATTGCAATCCGAAGCAACAGTCGAAGATAGCACAATATTGCCGAGAATTCTTTGGCTCTATGTTGTTAGAAACTCCATTGGACTCACATCCTCTTGAAGCTGGAGCACCTCTGCCCCCGCCGTCAATGCTCAAAAGAAAAATAATAATTAAGAACAAAAAGAAGCATCATCACCATCATCACAGCTCACAGAAACAAAAACCTTTAAAGAAAATGAGCAAATCAGCTCTCCCTGAAAATGGTGAAAATTCTCCATCTTTACTAAAAGAAGATTCAAAGGAAAGTGTGGAAATTGAGGAAACCAGTTTAGGTAATAATAGTTTAGAATGTTGAATATTATTGCTAATCGAATGGTTTGTTAATGAAGTAATTTTATCCTTCCAGTGGCAGCTGCAGAAATTCCTGAAGAGTATGTAAGCTCAAGTTCTGATGATGAGGACGACAGCACTGAACCTGATAATTTAAGCAACTTGGACAAGTCCCAGAGTGACAAAGGAACCGCAGGAAAAGAATCTGAAGCAGGAGCAGAAATCTCGGCTCTCGTAAATTATGTGCAACCAGTTCATTTCTACAGCTTTGAGAACTCATTGAACCGTAACAAAAACTATGAAATGTCATCATTCGACGAGAAACAGGCGATGACGCTCCTCAAAGAGCGGCCTGTAGAGTTCGTGAACTATAATAAGCACCAATTGTCTCGCGTCTATCCAAGAGGAACTCGTGTGGATTCGGCTAATTTTATGCCTCAGCTGTTCTGGAACGCTGGATGCCAGTTGGTTGCATTAAATTACCAAACTTTGGATTTAGCAATGCAACTTAATTTGGGAATCTTTGAATTGAATCATAGGTAAGGCTATTCATTGTGGCATTTCAATTAATTTGCACGATTACATTATGAGGGTTCATTGCAGATGTGGATATCTTCTAAAGCCGGAATTTATGCGAAGAAAAGACAGAAAGTTTGATCCGTTCGCAGAGTCAACAGTAGACGGAATTATCGCTGGAACAGTCAGTATTCAAGTAATCTCGGGACAGTTTCTAACCGACAAGAGAGTAGGAACATTTGTAGAAGTTGAAATGTATGGCTTGCCGACGGATACAGTTAGAAAGCGATTTCGAACAAAGATAGTTCCCGCAAATGGAATTAACCCTGTATATGACGAAGATCCGTTTGTATTCAAGAAAGTTGTCTTACCTGAACTGGCTTGTATTCGCATAGTTGCTTGTGAGGACTCAGGAAAACCAATCGGACATCGAGTGGTCCCTGTAGTAGGCTTAAGACCAGGGTTTCGGCATGTTGTATTGCGAAACGAATCCGGACAACCTCTGAATCTCCCAACTCTCTTCATTCACATTAAAGTGAAAGATTACGTTCCCGATGGACTTTCTGAATTAGCAGAAGCACTTGCAAACCCTATCAAGTATCAAAATGAGCTTGACAAAAGGGCTAGGCAGCTAAGTGTTTTACAAGATGACACAATAGGTAACCAAAAACACAAATAAGAGGTCATAGATTTATTTTTGCAAAATTGATTAAATTCATGAAATTTTTGTAAAATCTGTTTATAGCTGAAGACTTAAGTTCAAACGAAGAGAATTCAATGCAAAGTGAAAGAACACCTTCACATTCTTCTGAACCCCCGAGACCAATTGGCGGAACTTCTATACGGCGACACAAACTTCCAGACTCATCTATTGGGAACCCAGCGTGCTCTCCTCCTTTAGGAGCATCGCCTGTGGACAAAGGGTTCGGATCTGGTGGAGGACTTCCCCCTCATCCACCACTGACTAAGCCCGAGTCAATGGACGATGGAAAGAAAGCTGTGGTGGGCCCTATGCCTCCGCCACCTCCCGTACTTGCAGCATATGGAGAATCAGGAAATGCTCCTGTCAAGTTTATGGCAGAAACCTTGGATAAATTCCTGGAAAATAAAGTCTTCCGAGATAAAAAAGCGCAGCTAGAAAAGAAACTGGATGAGTTGAAGAAAAAGCACGAGAAGGATCGCAAAATGTCTAAACAACCTAAGAGTCATAAGAACCTAGTCAAAAAGTTGTCATCTAAGCATTTGTAAGATATATTTAACGCTGCTAAAACGAAGGGGGTGCTTACGAATATTGTTTAATAATACTTGTTTATTGTAGGGATGTAATGATTCCTTCTAAAGATCCAATTACTCGGGATAGTTTGCTGCGCGAGCAGATAACCGTAGAGAAAGAAACGTATAAGAAAGGCCAAGAAGAAGTATGTGACTGTGGCTAAAGGATAAAACGTAATTGAATTTATTCCTCAGCTTTTCTGATCGTAAATTTCTGTGGTTGCAGATTTTTAAAAGTTTGGAGAAGATGGTTCGTGAAAGTCAGACGAAGCAAATGAAGTCACTGGCATGCATGGAAGCAAAAGAGGTGTCAGAGGTAATGAAATGGGTGCACAGTTGGACGAAAGACGAACATCGTAGGCTTTCGAAACAGACTCGAGATAAAAATGAGTTGGGTCGCATGAAGCGCGAGGTAAACTCCGTTTTAGTCAACAAAGGAGTTGTTGAGCGAGAAAAGAAAGAACGACTCTACAAAGACATAAAGTATCAACTAGAAGCTGCACATGCTTCCGTTCTCAAGAAGCTTGATGAAGAAAAACGAAGGGTATTAATTTCAAAATAAAACCTTTGTTATAACTGTTGACTTTATTGTAAAGATCATTTTACGTGTTTGATTTAGACTCTTGAAGGGATCGAAAAAGACTTCGAGGAGAAATTGAATCATGTTCTGTTGTCCCACGGATCGATGGATGAAGTAAGCTTGAGCGGAGTGGAGTGCTCATCTTCGTCGGATGTAAGATCAAGTTTTAGCAAGCAATAAGTTCAATCAATAGCTGGTGGTGCTCTTCCTTCACCTTTTAGAAGACAAACTGATAAATACACCTTAAATCTTCCGTACACGCTATAAGACTTGGTGTTTCATCTTAATCTTAGAATATAGAAATATGGTAAAGACTACCTACTTAGATCTGACCTATAAACATAAACGACTTAAAATTAGATCCCCACGTATAAAAAAACTACAAACAATCCCTATTACGCTTCTTATAAACAATCCTTGAATGGTGCTTATATCAATATGTACCCTGTTTAGGCTTTAATAAGAAAATGAATCGGTGATGCAGATTTGAAGTTGAAGTGTGATGTGATAGCTTTAAGGGTAATATGAATAGTGAAGTCTAGTTACTGTATTTACAGAAACGATAATAATCTGGGCACTGCGCTGTTTGCGTATCAATCAAGCTTAAATCTGAAACTAATGAGATTTAGGAGGTGATAAGTTTGGCACATTCAGTGCAGTATACGGCATTTAAAACACAGCAAGCAAAAATTACGTCACATGTGCAAGGTAACCATTGTGAGCTGGTCGAAAAACACCGAGCTGTCGATGTTAAGTCGAGAGTAAAGGAAAAGGCCTAAATGTTACATATTAAGTTCTTAGGGGATAAGAATCGTAAACTGACTCTCATTCCGAGGTGACATTATAGAGTACAGGGTAAGTCGTACAATCAAAAAACTTGATCGGACTATTAATTCTTAATTAAAATGTTTTCTTCAATACTTGTTAGATGAGAAATGTCTGAACTTCGGTTACACTAATATCAATCATCGGAGGGTTTTAAAAAGTGTTGTGTGTCATTGCAAAAAGTGTTTTAAAAACAAGTTCGTATGAGATAATGTGATGTGTAGGTGTATCGATGGATGTTTGTGTGTAGAAAGATCACCGCGCAACCCTTTTTACCCTTGACCTGCGACTTAGATTTACCCTAGTCTCCCTTAAAATCCACACATGAAATGCAGCCATGTGAGCAGTAGCAATGAGATGACCACATGTATTGTAGAAAAATATATGATTCCTTAAAATGCAGTGAGACTTTACGAGTAATTAATGAAATATAACGTGCAAGCTTACACATGAAATATCAAACTTTTGTTCCTCTTAGACAAAGTAATCTACAGTATTTAAGTTAAAGGCATGCAACAGAGTAAGAAAGCCATAATAGTTACTAGTTACGAAAAGAATGAGCTGTGAAGGTGCTGGAGGTGTGAAATGGTTGAAGTTGAAAAATTGTATTAATGAGACATTCCTTGCAAAACTTCTTTGAAGTTAACCCTGTCTACACTACTCCAATACTAGAAGAACTGTCAATCAATCAGTAAGACGTATGACGTACCACATGAACTATGCATGTAACTACTTAGCCATTACAACTCTACAATATGATTAGCAGCAAGCGTTGATTGTTTGTTATGTACTCTTGTAGTTTCTCTGAATTATGTAATGTAGTACTGTAGTGGGTCAACCAGAAGTGTATCAAGAATCGCTTTGTTAAGCGAGTGCATTTAGCTTACGTATAATTCATGCCCGTGATAATCCTTTCACTCATCCACACATACTGCTGACATTATCTCTCTGTTTTTCAATACGGAATTATTACGTGGACAATAAAGTTTCTCGACAGTTTTCGTCTCCCATAATCATCCCCCGTGTGCAAATAATGTCTTCAACGTCACGTGATTTCACTTGGACAAGTCTTGAGCGACTTTTATTCTTTCATCATTATCACCATTCGCTCGAGAATATATCATCATTATCATTCTCCACTTTTGCATCTTCTTAACTAAAGCAAAATTCATTAACACTAATACAAAATGAACAGGATTATTAACACATTTTCAACATTAATAATTAATGGTACTTTGACTAAAAATAAATTGATTTGTTGTGCGTAAGCAGTGACGCTCTACACCCAACACTCATATGACATGTTAGTAAAAAGTAAAGATTAAAAATAAGGTTTAAGGACAATGATTAAACTGCGAACAGGGCTGCGTTCTATTACTAGGATGGGGGGATTGGGGTTGGTGGTCATCGTCTTCATCACTGGAGCTGTCACTGTCCATAGGGAGGTCATGAGGCACCGCACCACTTCTCCTCAGTTCTCTGGCAATTGGGGAGGAGTCACTTGAGGCAGATGCGATTTGGTAGGCCGTCACTCCAGCGTAATTCTCAGCCTCGAGGTCAACTCTGCATTCATTGGCCAGAACGAGGAGGGCACTGAGATGACCACGTTCCACGACATAGTGCAGCGCTGCTCTTCCCCCTTTACCTTCCTTTGCATTGACTTGAGCTCCCAGCCAGTGGAGAGCCCTGAGTACATCACAGTGACCAGCCTGAGCAGCCAGGTGGATTGGCCCTTGACCTGATCACAAGACAAAAGACAAATCAGCACATGAGCCCATACAAGTTGTGGAATGTCGCAAGTCACATTTTTGGCACCGACTCAATCAACTCTCAACCGAGTAGGATCGAGGAGAGGGACGGAAATAGGAAAGTACTTGGGAAATCCCCGAGTATTTTTAAAACCTGTTTATTTTAAGAGCCAAACACTCCTAATTTGGACTCAGTAGGGATATTTTTAATCTTTTACTCTCGGGGATTCCCCAACCACCACATATACGTGATGTTTCCCTTCCAACAACAAAGCTTCTTGCATGGCTAAACATTTCCAGGAATCACTTCTGACCAAAAATCATTTCCTGTCCCTCTGCCTCATTGACAATGCACCACTACTAATGAGTTGTTGTTACTCACCATCATAATTAGTGAGATCAAGTCCTTGTGGAAGCGGCTGGGCGAAGGACGTGTACCTCACAGGACACTCTGTGAGTTCTTGACAGCTGATGGCAGTACTGAGGGCTTGGAGGGAGTGGACATCGCCACTACTAGCAGCCAAGTGAAGAGCCGTGTTCCCCCTTCGGTCTCGCATATCCACGCGCGCTCCCGCCACCACCAGACGTCTCACAATTCTCGGCTGCCCACAAAGGACGGCAACATGAAGCGGCGTCTGGAGGAGATTATTCTGGAAGTCCAGGATGGAAGGATGAGGCACAGCGGAGATAAGCCCAGCGACAAACTCCTCATTGCCTTGCATAATGCCCAGGTGAAGTTGCGTGTCACCATCCTCATCGGGCATGAAGAAAAACTCCCAACTGCCTTCCGACGGTCCCTTCGACTGTCCCCCTTTTGTCGTCGCCCCTTCGTCACTGAGGTTCAGGCCACTCAGACTCTCGCTCACCGACACATCCACCCCGGAATCCAACCGCGAGTAATTCGTCGTACAACTCGACATTGACGCACTCGGCTTGTGTGAAATGGCTGCAGAACTACTCAGCGTACTGTGCGCACTTGAGGTCAAGTCAGACGTTGACATTATCACCGACTGACTCATGGAAAGGTCACTTTCTGTCGTACACGGCCCCGAAATAAATCCAGAGTCTGACGTTCCTCCTCCAAACTCCCCAAACTTGTCCTTCCCCAACATTTCCCCTCCCACACGACACTCCGTCTCTTGTCCTCCCGACGACATCATTCAGAGTTCTGCACAACAAACAAACACTTAATCATTTGATCCTCAACCACCAACAACACCTTCAACACTGACTCCTTCCAACTTAAAAGTAAGTGTGTCCTTGCCTTTTCCAAACTTCTTCCTCAACTATATAACCTCTCCCTTAACACTGTGTCCCTTAATCCTACAAAACCAAATGATATCCCACGTACAAAAAACCACACACGATGATTAAACTCTATTGTGCCATTTTTGCCCATGAATGGAAGTGTTGTGTGTGTAGCTGATTAGTGTGTGTTTGTAGAGAAATGTGGAAAGCCCCACCTTTCTGTGGCTCCACCTACATCTCTCCCTCTCTCTCCTTTATACTGACTTGACCACTGTGACTCACATACAATTGGACACCTGGAGAAGGTGTGTGCGGATAAGGTGTTATCATAGACAAGGTGGGGGTGGTTGACCCTTGGGGTCAGATAATCAGAGAGAGAGAGAGGGAAGGTGCGCTGAAGGGTGGGATTCCCCTTCAACCTTGTAATTACGCACTCTCTCACCTCGGGATTCCCATTCATCGAGTTATCTCCTCGATGGGATTCCCCAACAACAGGTTTCTCTACCTGCCACCACCACCACCACTTCCCATTATCCCATTTTATATGCATTTTATATCCCACTGACTATTTAGGCCAGACTTTAACCATTTTTACCATTTTTCTGGGATTATCTATACGACAATGTGTGTGTGCGTGTGTACACATTTTTTTAACAATGAATTGCATGATTACGAAGGACCGTTTGGTTTTTATGCCTTTATGTGCCTTGCGGGGCTGAGTATTTTATTTAACTGTGAATTCTGTCGAGAATGTGAAAGAAGTAAAAATGTGGTGGGATTCCCATGTGGAATGGGAGATGATGACCACTACGGATACATTTAACATTATAATAATAGGAAGAGGGAGAGAGAGGTTCCTTTTGTCAAAAGAATTCCCCAGTTTGTGTATGAAATCATCACCGAGGCTTATTTGTTACTACATCCTCCTCTACACTTCTTTTTCCATTCCTCATCACTCTTTCCTATTAAATAAATGCTAAACGGGATTCCCTAATGACAAAGCCACCTTCGGATGAACAGAGAGAGGAGAGGGTGGCCTTAATGGTCATTCATTCTCACCACCAAAAACAGAATTCAATTGATACTTTGTACTTTGGAGATAATGAGACTGCACTTTTTTCCCTTGAATGATGGATGATGAATTCTATTCGTGATTTTTCAAATGTCATTTCCTCAAAAAAATGTACTAAACAAACAATAAGTAAACAAGGATAAGGACGTGGGACAAAAAATACATGCTTAAAATAGATATACATGCACACGTTGCGTATGGATGAAACTAAGGAATTAATTGCTTCCGGAGGTGTGTATTTATTATTACCTGTATGATGTAATTAAGTAGTTCCTCGTGTAAAACTCTCCACAATCCAATTACACTTGCAGAGTTTCCTCACTTGCAGAATTTCCGTAAAGAATTTGCACTTAATCTGACACTTTCAGGCTTTGATATGTGGGAATTGGGTTTTTGTATAATTGCAAATGTACTCGACGAACTCTCGGAGAACTATTGAAATGTTTTGAATGTAAATCTCAGGTTTTGTATTGCGTGAGAGTAATTTTGTGTTTAAGTAGGAAGACACTTAAAGAAATAGTTTGTTAGGTTGTGCAGTGATCCACATGGAAGGCGCTTATGGCTGGCTGTTTGCTAACTCATGTGCTGCTGCGATTGACGCTACTCTCTGACTGATCTCTCCAAGATCTCTTTTACTCCTGCAGAAAGGGTTGGCTTTGATGTGTGTGGTAGAAATGATAGTTGGTGGTGTGGCTTGGTCGTCACATGCAAAATTGTAAAAGCCATTCTATCTCATCACCAAAAGGTTTTTCCCACATACCTATCTGCCGTTTTCTCCCTTAACGAACAACAGACTACTTCAGAAAAACAAGTACAATGATCACCACACAGCATATATAGCCTCTTCAACTAACAGCTTCTCGTATTAGAATGGTGCTTCCAATTATCTTTTGTAGTCTGTAGTTCACAGGATCACATATATTGCTTAGAGGGAATGTGTAATAAGTGATCTGGAAATCCACAGAGCTACGTCCACACAGTTCACACACACTACACATACAGCATTCCTATCTCTCGGGAAGTTTGGATGTCGACTCAATTGTATCATTGTATGTATTTGCATCATGTTACTTTTTAAGGGCTTTTCCGATTTCTCTCATCAAACAAATTCCAACGACTGGGAAGTTTCTTGTGTATGATTCATACTTTGTTTATTTATCGGGTAGGAATGTCCATAAAAATCACATACTCTTCGTGATAGTTTGGCTTTATCCTCTTTCACAAAATACTGTCTGTGAGGTGATGTGGTACATACGACTTTTAATTAAAACTTTTACCATTGCTAGTATTATGGAATAAAAATTGACTTTTCTCTCATAATTATTACCGACATTCTGCGTTTCTCGTACTACAGACAATTATATACTTACAATTAGACTAGACTTTTAGGCATCACCATTTGAAGAAATCTCATGATGAGTCATCATCACCAGTACATTTTATAATTTCTGTTTGCTTTGTAAAAATAATGTGTAATTATTCCATACCTCGTAATCTCCTTAATTAGAATTCTTATACGACATTATTAACTAGTAAGGAGAACCTGTGCCTTATATATCACGTTGGAAAATGCTGGCCAGAAATGGCACTCATGATAACGATGAAATTCATAATTATTACAAACGGTGATGTTTAGATTTCCCCTGAATCAGTTCTCACAACGACTTAATCACTATTCCCCGTATTTGCATTACGCTGTTTCAACTTTGTTGTCATAAAATCGGGGTTCAAAGTGGACGGACTGAGATGCGGCAAGACTCAGGAGGTCCATTTCTTTCGCTTTGTTGTACATCAGGACACCCATGATGACCACTGTAGTCCCAAGGCCACTCAATAGTGTCACTTCATTTCCGAAGAGGAGGATAGAGAGCCAAATAAGAAAGGCTCGTTTCACAGTATTTGCCACGCTGAAAAATATAAATTTTTGTATGAGTCACACTTTGTTGTACAAACTGATGTAATCATGCATGCGATGTATTTCCAAATGATCAGTTCATCACACCTGTGGGTAACTGGGGATATGTAATCCATGAGAACATACGCAGAAATGCTTTGGAAATGAAAGAACAGTCCGTTGAGAAGGAAGGCAGGAATAATTGCCCAGTTTTCCCATAGTGCTGAGAAATCGACTAAAAGCAATGACACAGGAATCTGGACCAGCATTGACGACACAGACGTGTAAAATTGTAATTCTGCTGGCCTGCGAAAACAACAAACAACCTACTGTCAACAACATTACATCAACTCTATAAAAACGTGTGAGCTAACGCAAATAATGAGCTTACGAATAACGATATCTCTCTCCACTGATGAGCATCTTTGAGTACACATTTTGAAGGCTGTGCAAATATAAACAATTTTGTCAAAAATCCTGTTTTCTTGTATAACAGAAGAGTTTAATCCTTCACGAAAAAATAAGAATCATATTTATATACCATTCTGTGAAGTTAGTAGCAAGGGCAGCCATAAATCCCCTTAAATCAAAACTCAGTTCATTTGATGAGCAGAGAGCGAGTCCACCCATAACTGGAAGGAGTGACAGGTTCACCCAAAATCCCGTCTTTTCTCCCAACAGAATTCGCGATATAACAACCGTAAATATAGGCGCAGAGCTTTTTATCGTCTCGGTAAAGCTCACCGCCACGTAATTTAACGCTACTAATCCTAGCACCACTGTCATAAATCTGAAAACAATTAAATTGAATTCATCTTTGGAAACTTTGGAGTACATTTTCAGTAGTCATCGGTTATTAGAAAGCAACTGTACCTCATAGTTCCCACAAGAATCATGTGCTTAAAGAACCCAGGTGGCCTGAGGAGACGAGGTTTCTTTTTGTACATTCCACATGGAAAATGCATCTGAACGAACCCGCACGTTAACGTCATCAACATCTGACTCGTTCCTGCACCACACCCACGTAACAATTAATACCACTGCTCCCCAATAAAATAATATTCCGTATTTTCGTAAGTACCTAAGAGCGTAGGGTCTCCGTGGAGGGTACTCATGATATATTTGTTGAGGAAAAGAGTACATCCTGAAAAGATGTACCACAAGACTAGGAACACCACTGGCCGCATGCTCCACTCGTCTTTCGAAGGAGCTCCTCCATCCTCCCCTCCTCCGCCTCCTCCAGACATATCACCTCTCCTCCTTCACCACCACCGATGTAGTGACGTGGCACCTCTTTTATTTACGTGTTCCCATTCTCCACTTTAATCTTCACTTAATCTTCTCTTCAGCCTTTGTGTACCTCAGGTCGCAGTGTTTAAGTCCGTCTACAGGTCCGTAACTTCGCCTTCCTTCTTGTAGAACAAAATGTAAACACAAACAAGGAAGTTGAGGAGTTCATGCACAAAACTGGATCAACTTCTTTACGGTACTCTGCAGACAGGAGTTTGAATTTCGTGCAAAACACCGCCAGTTCCATAGCGCGGGTAATGTGAGACACCCAACGGGTTTGTTGGAGATTTTGCATTCCAGCCATATTCCAGGCGCATTCGGGTCCGCAGTCCTCATTTGTGAGGTTATTCTTCTCATCTTATGGTGACATCGACATCAGAACCGAAACTAGGAATCGGCAATCGTTTAGATTATGGCATGTTAAGCTAATCATGGCATGGCATAACATAGTAATGCTACTGAACACATAGAGGGTACTCAGACTTGGCTTTGTAACTGTGGTATCTTAGCAAACTTCCCATGTTTACTACGATGCAAAAAGGAATCGTGAACGACCTATTTGTTTCTATTCGTAAACTATTGCTAGCAATTTTCTCCACTTCAATTTTCCGTTTTTAGATAAACATTCACTGTAATTAATCGGCTGTACGATGCCTCGAACATCCCAAAAGCTGGTTTAATTGAGGAATTAACAGAATCTATTTTAGTAGAAGCTTTGTTGGGAAATTCTCTGAGTTGTGACATCGACGCTGCAACAGACAATTCGTTCGACAGCTTGTATTTACTTCACTCCTTCCGCAATCACGTACCGCGCACACTAGTTCCAAAGTCTGAAGAGTGGTTTTCCACAATTCTGACTTCCTACGATGATGTACGATTTAGAAGATACATGAGGGTCTCCAGAGCAGATTTCGGCAGAGTATTGAGTTACATTGAAGACCATGAAGTGTTCAAGAGTAGAGGTGTGCAACAAATTCCCGTTGAGAAGCAATTAGCTATTACACTTTTTAAGTTTGGAAATTCTGGGACCGGATCATCTATTGGGAATGTTGCTGCTTTGTTTGGCGTTGGCGATGGTGGTACTATACAGAATGTCACAGACCGAGTTATAGAGGTAATCCAAGAATAAGACA
>JAQGAB010002461.1:0-11980 GCA_034696565.1 Isotomurus graminis
CTTTTGGTGATTTTCGAATGTCTCCAGAGTTATGGACTAACCCTGTACACGGTTCGCTCTCGCGTCAAAAAATCCTGGACAATACCTCCATACATATGGATAGATCATTAGAACGAAGATAACATACATAGACGAAAACGCTTACATTCTTTTCATTAGTGAAATTAAATAAGGGATCTATTCATCCACGTGAGAAATCAGAACGTGACTACAGAATTTAAATTGTGTATCTGTTATCACTGAATTGCATGTAGTAACCTACAAGACACCTTTAACTATAAAGATTGCAAGAAGTGTGTATGTTTCTATATATACAAACGTATATTAAATATCATCCTTCAGAATTCAATGCAAATTTTTGAAGCAAGTTTAGTTTAAGGAATAATTGTATTAAGTTAAATGCAGACCAACAGTATAGAATCAACACGTTGTTTTTCTCATTAAATGTACGGCAGACACATCAGCTTTTATTGTCTTGTGGATTTACATAAATACTATTATACTGATTTAACATTTTACTTTTTTCATATAAGGTTAATTAAAGAGGAATTTGATAACAAATTGTAAATATTCATAAATCAAAATATAAACAACAATTTATCTTAAAACAAATGTAACAAACACCGAATGCAGGAGAATAAATAAACATTTGTAATAACCATCTATTTAATCCTACTAAAAAATATTTACTACTACTACACTACTTAATCATGTGAGATATTCACTTATTGTGAGGGACTCAATAGACTTTCTGAAGGCAAGGCCAAAACAAATTCCAATGTACTGCAACTCCGGCGGAAGTATTCTTTAGATTATTACAATCGTGAAACATTTGCACGTTTCACATATTCTTTTGTGTGTGTTCTGAAATGTTCCTGTAATTTCCAGTTTCCTTTAACTTTAATTTTACAAAAATAACACACAAGCCAACTGCTCTTATCTTCAAGTTCACTGTGCACATAAGTCTTATTGTTATAGCTCCGGCTAGCTTTAAAGTAAAGTTACTTGTGGGATTGGAAATGTTTTGGGTCTAATCGCTAATATCTCTCGTTCTTATTTATTTCTCTTTGTACTTCACATAATTGAGTGCGTCCTAAATTACGTGGAGACAGTCGTATACGAAATTAGTATATAATTGATACTCGGAAACAGGAACGACTTGGAACAGGAACAAACAGTTGACACAATCGATCTATATTAATACTTGTTTGAAATATATATTAAACAATGGATATCGGTACAATTAGCTTTTCTATAAAGTCTCAGGTTGGTACAAGTAGAATCTTACAAAAGAACAAATATCGGAGTAAATGGAATTAATATCAAAGATACCAATATTGTAAACAGGAACTTAAGTGTAAGGAAACTTTAAGACTTAGGAAACTTATTTAGGAAACATAAATAATAGGTCAGGAAAGGTACAGAATTACTGAAGAGAGAAAATGAGCAGGGTCCTGAGTGTTTCCACACAGTACATACACTGCTGAAGATTGAAGGATTTCTTCGTCCTTTTATACTCGCTGGACACGAAAAGGGTCCAGGAGTTTTATTGCTGTAGGTCAACT
Source organism: Isotomurus graminis (assembly GCA_034696565.1). NCBI lineage: Eukaryota > Metazoa > Arthropoda > Collembola > Entomobryomorpha > Isotomidae > Isotomurus > Isotomurus graminis. Next base: position 1,566 of record JAQGAB010002461.1, read on the forward strand.
AAGGGTTGATAGAAGCAAGTGAAAAAAGTACCCGAAGCTTCTTTCTGTAACTCAACTTATTCTTAATACTAATATCTTAAGACTTGATGAAGATTATTCGTCAGAATTATTACCTAACACTTATGACTTTGCAGTGAGGTTCTAAGTACCTTAACTCCACAAATATCGCAAGACACATAAAAATATTCCTTCGTGTGTATGCGCATATGTTCTTGGAGACAGAATCTTTCCTTGAAATGTTGTTTACAAAAGTAACACACAAACCAACTACTGTCACTGTGGACATTTCTTTTGTGGCGTTTCAGTGAATCTTTAGCCAATTTCTTCCCACAAATATTGCAAAACACACAAGTATTTTCAGTCACACCATGACAGCTGTATTCATGTTTCAGCAGTGGCCTCACACGATGGCTCCTGAATGAACACAATGAGCACTTGTGGGATTTTTCATGCAAATGTTGGGCGTTCAGGTGATCCAAAAGTCCTCCTTGTGAACGAAATAACTTATGCTGTGACGTTCCAGAACAAAAGTAACATGGAAAATTCTTTTCCTTCGTGTGCAGACGAATATGTTGTTCCAGGCGACTTTGATACATGAAGGATTGTGAGCAGATCGAGCAGTGGAGTAAAGTCCCTTGTATCAAATGTCGATGCATATTAAGCTCCTTATATGTGCTGAATATCTGAGAACAGGTGGAGCAATTGTAAGACTTTCTCTTTTGGTGGGAAGTTGTCTCGTGGAATATTTTGTAGTGCTTTTGAAACACGTTGGGGCAGGAAAAAGTTTTGTACTCACAAACTGTACACCTCCACGGTCGTTCCAAAGTGTGTGTTCGTATATGAATATTAAATGTTCGTGAGTTCGTGTAGGCTTTGGAACAGAAGTAGCACTGAAGAGTTTTGCGTAACTTGGACATGATGTTAAAACCAAATTGAACTTTTTAACTCAATCTTAACTTGTTTGGTGAGGAGCAGATGATGACAAGCAAATAACGACGATGAGCAAGGAAAGTAACGATGCATTGGCTCAAATGTGTACGCATCATTGTTGTTTGTGTTGACTTGTTTTAGACCTGCCGGTTGCAGTATTGTATAGAGATAGTTTGGATCATCATGCCTGTCTCTGCCATTCTCCTATTGCACCTGTGATTGCTTTACAAACTACGGTTATTTCTTGAATATTGTAAGAAGTAGATAGCATTGTAAGTAAGTAGTGACTGTCGACAGTATTTGAAGCATTACATTGGAGCACATGGATTTCATCCTCTAAAGCAGTTGAGCCCTTCTCTATTCACACTCACCACCCTCAATAATACCACTACTGTTCCCTTACACATGCATATACGCCCTATAACATTCAAACACTCATTCATAGCTGCCATATGTACTCTAGTACTCGAAGCATTTCTAAAATCTTTCTAATGTTAATAAGTTCCAAGAAAGAAGGATACACAACCAATACGTATCCCAGTAGGGTCAGCCAGTGACAATTTGAATAGAATCCACTTGCAAGAACAACCATACAGATGCACGACATGCAAGGTCTGGACAGTTACAGCTACCGACATGAAATTCCATGAACATTCCAAGACACTCGTAAACATCTTCCAAGTCGTCCAAAAGCTAACCATTGTTATTGTATATTTGATTTTCATAAATTAGGTCGACCTTTTTATTAATATTTGCTATTGCATTTTGAAAACTATAACAATGGATTTAATGAGTAAATTAAAAGTAATTCCTATTTTATGCAGTTGTTGTGTTGAGACTGCTGGTTAAATTATTTGTTATGTCAGCTATTGGTAACTTTGGTTGTCAGTTATATAGACATAAAGAGACTGCGTGGTGTAGGCAATTTGCAAATATGTAAGTGCGATTTGTTTCTAGGAAAATGAGTCTCAAAAATTATTGTTTTAAGTGATAAGGACTACGCAGAATATCAGTAGAGAGTGGACACGTTTATCTTATTAATGCAATGTTCCGCAGACACGTTAGCTTTTATTGCCTTGTGTTTTTAGATAAATTAAATAATATACATTAAACCTTTTACAAACAATAATTCATTACTAATATCTTTAAGACAAATTAAGTAACAAATACTTATGAATGTTTAGAAATCAAAATATAAATAGCAATTTAATGAAAATAAATGTAACAAACATCGTTTGCTGATAAATAAATTAACATGGTAAATGATCATCTATTTATTTAGTTGCATACAACTGATCTATTGAATCCTACTAAAAACAATTCCATCAAGCTGAATTAGTTTTGGAGGAATTACTTAAATCTTTAATTATATCGCAATCTATTTGCTGGTAACATTACGGCAACTCACTTAAGGATTCAATAAACTTCCTGTAGTCAAGGAGTATATCAGTCTTAATCACCTGCGACCCTGCCTGAAATATTCTTCAGATTATCACAATCGTCAAATATTTGGCGTTTTCATCTGACGATTTACACATTTCAAAAACTCTTTTGTGTGTCTTCTCAAGTGTTGCTCTAATTTCCAGTTGTCTTTTACTTCAGTTTTACAAAAATAACACACAAGCCAACTGCTCTTATCTGCAAGTTCACTGTGCATATAAGTCTTATGACGTTGCAGCGAGTTTCGAAGTACCTTAACTCCACAAATATTGCAAGACACATGAGAATATTCTTTTGTGTGTATGCGCATGTGCTCTAGAAGGCGGAAATTTTCATGAACCGTTTTTTTACAAAAGTAACACACAAACTGTCTACTATGATCATCGTGCAAATATCTCTTGTGACGTTTAAGTGAACTCTTATAACCGTGGACATTTCTTTTATGACGTATCACCGAGTCCTTAGCCAACTTCTTTCCACAAATATCGCAAAACACATAAGGATTTTCATTCAAACCATGACGGCTGTATTCATGGTGGATCAGCGGTCTTAGACGATAGCTCCTGAATGAACATACTGAGCACTTGTGGGATTTTTCATGCAAATGTTCGACATTAAGGTGATCCAAGAGTCCTGGATATCCAGCAAATAACTTATGTTGTGTAGTTCCGGCACAAAAGTAACATGAAAAATTCTTTTCCTTCGTGTGTACAGTAGTATGTTGTTCCAGTTGACTTTGATACATAAATGATTTAGAGCAGATCGGGCAATGAATTAAAGTTCCTTTTACTGCATGTCGGTGCATATTCAGCTCATTATAAGTGTGGAATATCTGAGAACAGGTGGAGCAATTGTATGATTTCCTTTGTGGGTGAGAAATTGTCTCGTGGAATATTTTGTGGTGCTTTCGATACCCAAATTCGGTAGAGAAAGTCTTGTACACACAAACTGTACACTTCCACGGTCGTTCCAAAGTGTGCGTTCTCATGTGGAGTTTAAATCCTGCTGAATTCGTGTAAACCTTAGAGCAGAAGTAGCACTGAACACGTTTGCACAAATTGGCCATGATTTTAAACCAAATTGAATATTTTAATCCAATCTTAGGCTTGTTTGTCGACGAGCAGCTGATAACACACAAACCACGACAACAAATGAGCAAGGAAAGTAAGAATACTTTAGCTCCAAGCGATCACACAGCTGTGTGGATGATGTTAACTTGTTTCAGGCTAAGAAGTGGCAGTAGTGAGTGAATGTAGTGTGGGTGAGATTCCTCGGATCCAAATGCTTTATGTACACTCTTACATTACCTGCTACTAAATGTTAATAGTTGGTAGCTATTGTCATGTGCAGTAAGGACCAAGGATTTAGCAGACTAGTGCTTACAATCCGATACTGTAACATAATCTTTCACTGCAGTTCTGTATTTTCCTAGTTGAATATGATTTTTTTTGTTTTTGGGCTGCTGAGTTGCAACTAAATCTAATGTATATTTCATGTGCTATATTTCCAATTGTATGTTGTTTATATTGAGATGATAGTCAATGTTTTGTTCGCAGGGGCTCAAGTCATTGAACAGAGATGAAATGTATCAGGTAGGAACTTTCTCGCTGCAACTCAATATTTCAGTGTATAATCACTAATGCTGAATGTTTAAATACTCAATTAAAAATTACAAAAAATAGATTCATCTTTCCAAACATTAAATCCTAAGACGAATCCTCCTCCTCTTTCACGTCGAGCATCGCCAACTTTACTACCGCCCGCTTGTACTTTTTACTCGCCGTCTTGATCTCAGCAAGTGGAGCAACACAACAGGATTCCTCAATTCAAGAAGTATATACGTCACAATGAACTGCACTTCCGCATAAAAATTCCTTAATTAAAAGGCAAATAATCGTTTGAATAACTGTGACTTCTCTGTGCTTAAATAAAATTTACCCCACATATCAGCAATGAAACATTACAAAGTAAAAGGTGAAGCAGTATTCTTTACTTATACATTTACTGCCACTTTCAGTTTGCTGAAAACTAATTATCCTTCCGTAAAATAATCTTTAAAGCCACGCTTTCAAATCAATATCCTTAATCAAAATATCACCTAATTGAATTTAGTAGCTATGAAGGAGATTGTCACAGGAGCTAGATTGTCCTGTGACAATCTCCTTCATAGCTACCCTGACTTGGATAAGTCTGACCATGAGATATTCTCATGTCTAGAATAGAACGGTCAAGAAACAAATCCAGATTGCAAATAATCAAGCCCAGATAAAAACTAAACATCAACATATGTCGATCCAAATAAAACTTATTCTAAAGTTCAATTCTTAGATGGACCAGTCTACTGAAGAGAGATGTGTGCGTGTGATTGTGTGTGACTACATTAGGTTAACTCAAAGTTCCTTGTAAGCTGAACTGTGAGACATTAAAAATAATCGTCCAAGTGAATAGTTTGTGTTGACATGGTGGAATTTTTCGACGAATATAGAAAGGCATTAAATAAACAGGTTCCTCTCTCGAGACAAACTTATTTCTTTTGCTCTCATGCATAACATCATTAAAAAGAGATTTCAACAAGACCTCCCATTACGTCGTATTTCTGTTTTAACTAGCCTCGTGAACATCTGCTTATCTTTCATTGAGAAGAAAAACATTTCTCAGAAGACATTCACGGTTATCAATGAACTCTTTATTCTCTGTACGAAATGAGTTGGTCAATAAAACCCACCGAGATTATCACCAGACTTTCATTCCCTCAGGAGCATCAGATTAATTCACTTGCCAAAGTTAACCACAGACCTTTCAACAAATAACTGAAGTTGAGACTTCACACTCAGTCAACATGGGCCCTGCAGGTATGCATAACTTCCTTCTTTGGACCTCTCTGTTCCTCTCCGAATTTTCCGAAGGCTCATCACCTACGGATTATTCATATCAACTACCCTACGCAGCAGTTGTGAGACAAAAACGGCAGTACTCAACCACAGACATGATTGAAGACATTATCCTCAGGATGAATGACGTGGAAGATAACGCTACAAGGACCGAAGGAGCCATAGAGAATGTAAGCCACTCCCACTACTCGGTCTTTTAAGGTGCTGATGGATGACGACACAGCCATTGAGCAATACTCAATGAAACAGTGACGTCACTGTTCCATTGAGTATGGGGTAACATGAGAAACCTGCTCCCATGTACCTTACAGAAGCGTAAGTTTCTCACGTAACCCAACAGTATTCCTCCCTCTATCACTTCGTCACGTGATCCAGTAGCACCTTAATGTTTACTCAACAACAGCTACTACATTTTCGAATATTCCACAGATACACGAATATCTCAGAGCTCTTGGCTTCCACTTGAATCCTAACGAAACTATCTTCCCAAAATCACAAAATCCATGTGAAAAATATACCCACAACTACCCACAGGGACAGTATCAAATGCCTTGGACACTCTTTGGGAATTCGAAATGTGTGAAACTCATTGTAGACGGACTTTCCACATTCCCAAACGCCTTACATCGTTGTAGACAACTATACAACAAAGGTACGTCTCATAAACAATAAATAAAAAGGTCAAAGAAACTGAAACAAAATATTTCATATTTCAGAGTAGACTTGTGTCAATTAATGGTTGAGTTATTCTTATCCGATAACAAACACTTTAAAATAGTTTCTTAACTTTTTAAGCATCTGTTAATATTTCCTTGTGGCGTAAGAATAAAGACGGGTTAATAATTATAGGAGAAGACATCTCCCATCCCACCGTCGTGTCTCTTGATTCCTCCAACAACGCGACGTCCCTCCTAAGGCTCCTGAGGTATCAAAATGGAGTGACGTCAGTGTGGATCGATATGAGGGGCGATACTCAGCCACCATCGGTTGGATCTATTTGCCAGGAATTAAGGGTGAGTGGTCCAAACTCCTCAGAAGACCAAGTGGAATTGAGAAGTGTGGAGTGTGCACGACTGAACAGCGTCGTCTGCGAAAAACCACTTCCCGTTTCATACGTCGAGGCAATTCGGGAGCATCTGGATTTAAAGACACAAGTGGAGCAGTTGGAGACGGAGAACCGATTGCTGAGGGATCAGGTCGTCCACCTTGGACACAAATCTGCAGTTGCGGAGATTGAACTCCGGGGAGAAGTGAAACTGTTGCAGGAGAAGTTAGAGGAGATGCAAACCTCAACGAATACAAAGATAACAAGACTAACAGCAGAAGCTGCGAAATGGCCGAAGGCTGAAACACTTGAGGATATCCGCCGTTCATTAAAACGATTGGAATCGGAAACATCTTCTCGTCTGTCAACTCTGGAGAATAGTTCCAAGCGAGCTCAGCTGGCAGGAGAGGTTGAAGACAATGGAATAAAACGTAGACTTGATTTAATGGAGAGAAGGGTTACCCCTGTTGAGTCTTCTGCTACGTCGCTACTTATTTGGAAGAACCAGGAAGCAACTGTCCAGCTCGACGATCTCCAGACAAACCATAAAAGACTAGAAGACCAGGTTGAACAATTAAGGTTGACGAGTGAGAAGTCGTTGCGTAGATTGCGGGTGAATACATGGAAGACGGGGGAGTGGGAGTTGGAGGGACCAATGGCGTTTGACCTACAAAAGGTGACTCAGAAAACTCTGTCCGTTTTGTTCTGAATCTCTTTAACAGACTGGCACTTTAGGTCAAAAACGTTTGGTACAGAATTGAACAGTTCCACCGAACTTTCAAAACCACAACAGATAGAAAATGTTGGGAATACAATTTTACTCCGGTGCCAAATAACACCGTCTTTGAGATCCAAAGGTGCAGGTCTCCTAACACTACATTCATGCATCTAAAGGTACAAACTACTAGCAAAGGTGGCCTTTGGCAATATCCATTTCGTTGTTTTTCAGTTATCGAAATAAGAGTTTCACCGAAAAAGTGTCTTTGACTTACAAACACGAAGCGGACATCCTGTCTCCTCACTTCTGGAAATATTCAGGTTACCAAAAAGCGTATCTGTATTAAAACAACAGCTTTACAACTAACCTATTATTGTCTAATCTTAACGCAGATCCTGCATGGAACCGTATCTGGATGAAGACAGATTATGACAACTGGGGAATCCTAATGGATAAATGCAGTAGCAATGATATCTCATCCTGCGACTGGTTGTTTATTCTGTCCAGAACGCCGACTCTCCCTGCAATAACACTGGAGATGTTGCACGATACGATCGAGGACAGTGGATTTAAGAAGTCACATGGAGCCATCGTTGACCACACGTCATGCTGATTGTCCAAAACACTTAAGGTATTTAAATGTGAATGCTTCTGATGACTCAAAATAATGAAACAATAAATCCACAGATGAACTGGGATAGCATCCAAAAGGACCAATTCCAACGAGAAAGCAAACTGTTATTCTAGATTATCAAAAATATTCTAAACTCTACTGTTTAACTAGAGAAATCAATGATTGTAATGAAGCACTGAATTAGCTGTCAATGCAACATCACAAAAATATAACGAACTAGATTTAAAGTACGCCACTTTTCAATGTATTTTCTTGGCTGAGAGACCTGTCAATTTTAACTAACACGCCTTTCATACCTGGCCAAACAGTTACTGGAATTCCAACTCAAAATACTTACGCCGAGGAAATAATGCATCGAGTTAGCAGCTCATCACGTCACAACGTTCACGTTTTTGAGTTAGCAGCTAACGTTCACGTTTTTGTTCAAGGACTTTCTGAAAGTTTAAAAACTTACATCACTAATGACAATCCCATCGCTAAACAATATGATTTTAAATATACGATACGATGAATAGTTAAGAATTACACTCACTTGTGACTCAAGTGTGCATCTTTATATGATATACTCACTAACTGCCAAGGACAGTTACAAGCAGCATATTGATGAATACAACGACGTACTTGACAATCTACCTATAACCATCTCCAAACCCGGAAGAGACAATACAAATCCCTTTTATGTCACGAACAATACAAAACACATAAAACACTGCGCAAAAAAACACCAAAAAACAAGCGAAAACTTAACTTATTGACTGTTCCGGGTAGATTTAATAGTAGTGACTGATAATCTACTATTCAGGAATTTGATGCCCTATGCTTAGCGTTTATCGACCTAGCAACGGGGAAATTGAAACTAGTCAAAACGGACATAACTTATTGTTAATAATGTTGTGTACTTTGCCATCTCGTCGTTATATATCAGTTGGGTTTTTATTGGTTTACTCTCTCCTTGACAAACAAGTCTTGGTCTTTTCTTTCTGCCTCTTATTCGTTTATTACCGGTCAATAAAGAGTCTGGAAATCAGTATAAAAAGTAGCATAACAAGAAAAAATACATTTATTTACATCTAATTTACTAACTAATATACAAGATGAACGAATGGAAAAACAAACTCGAGCAAATAATAAATTCTTGCTAACTTTCCACTTGATTTACTCTTTCATTAATTCTTTTGAAACTTAACTATTCCTATCTTGTGTTACTACAGTACAAAATCACATTTAATAGATCAAACTTTTAATTAAATAACTTGTTTGAATTAATTTATCGAAATATATTCCGAATACACGGAAAACGGTACTTCAAACTAACATCAATTCTAACCTACTAAAATATCTCGTTAATGGGAACTGGTCAGTTTAGGTAACATATCACTTGCTGAAAAACTGAGGTAATTCCGGATTGGAAAATGATGACAAGTAACTCATTACGTATTGGGCTTCATATACTAAAGGATTTTATACGTCACAATTGACTTCAACTCCGCTGCAAATATTCTTCGCCTTGTTACAATTGTCTTATTGATGTTTCCAGCAAACAATTTACACCTTCTAAATGTTCTTTTGGATTTTTAATCATGTGTTGTTTTAACATGGATTTTTTAACCGTTTTTGACAAACGCGACACACTAGCTAAAAAGGAAAAATTCTTTTCTTTCGTGTGTTGATGAATATGTCCTTCCAAACTACTTTGATTCATAAATGACTTTGAGCAGAACGGGCAGTGGAGTAAAGTCCCTTGTACTAAATGTCGATGCATATTAAGCTCCCTATAAGTGTTGAATCTCTGAGAACAGATGGAGCAATTGTAAGAATTCCTTCTTGGACGAGAAATTGTCTCGTGAAGTTTTTTGTGGTGCCTTAGAAACACTGTTTGGGTGGAAAAAGTCTTGTACACACATACTGGACACCTCCACGGTCGTTCTAACGTGTGTGTTCGCATATGAATATTAAATATGTATGAAGTCGTGTACGCTTTGGAACAGAAGTAGCACTTATTGTGGCGGTGCTTGTTAAAATCCATTTTGTTGTAAAATATTTGAGAACATGTGGAGCAATTGTAATACTTCCTGTTTCGATGAAAAATTGTCTCGTGGAATTTGCCGTGATGTCGTCGAAACACAACTTGGCTGGAGAAAGTTTTCTGAACACAAACTGTACAATTCCACGGCCGTTCAAACGTGTGCGTTCTCATGTGAACCTTAAATCCTGCTGAATTCTTGTAAACTTTAGAACAGAAGTAGCACTGAACACTTTTTGCACAACTTGGCCATGATTTGAAAACCTAATTGAATATTTTAAATAAAATCTCAGGCTTGGTGAGGAGCAGCTGATGAGATACAAACCAGGACAACAAATGAGCTAGGCTAAGAAGACTTCTCTGACTCCATTCGAACACATAGCTGTGTGGTTGATGTTAACTTGTTGCAGACCTACAGCAGCAATAGTCAGTGAATGTAGTGTGCGTGAGATTCTTCGTATCCCATTGCCTGTTGTAAACTCCCACATAACCTACTGCATATTGTTAATAGTGGGTAGCCGTTTTCATGTGCAGTGAGGATCAAGAGAATAGTAAACAAGTGCTTAAAATGAATCACTGTAATTTAATCCTTCATTGCAATTCTGTAATGTCCTAGTTAATCATGATTTTGGTTGTTGCTTATATTTGCATATATTAAAAATAAAGCTTCGGTGGCTTAACGCCCCACCGAATCCAATTGAATGAATTATTGCGGGGCGACCACTTTATTCAGA
>JAQGAB010002462.1:0-11980 GCA_034696565.1 Isotomurus graminis
AAAGACATGAATAATGCTGTAGGAATGTGTTTCACCGCATTATTTAGTCGTATACATTTAATGACAAGCCAACTCGAATTTTTATCGTTTTTCTCCGCTCTACTTGAACTCTAACCCACCAAGTTGTTTGTAAACTTTGAGGGAAATGCAATAAGAGATTTCATCTGTATGCATTTCCTTACAGAATATGTATTATGTAGTATGTGTCATAAACTTATTAAACTCCGAAGCCAGACGTGTATGTATGATTGCAAGTATATGACTCAAACTCAAATATTTGAACTGACTCAGATAACTTTGAGTTTGCAGGGGAAACACAATCTCTGAAAGATTTGTGGAGTTGCTGTGTTTAGAAAAACTGAAGCAGTGAACTACGAAATACTTTCATGCTATGAATATTCATAGCTCCATAAATGTAAATTTTGTAGTTGTATATGTTATGTACTGTAGTAACATTTTGGGATTTCCTTGCAATGATATCCTGTAGATAAAAATGTATCCGTATATTTTACTGTGAAATACGAGTAACGAGAGTGAAACTGTCGCGATCACGTATAAGTGTCTTTCGTAAGAACTTAAAGGACTTTAAAGACAATTTTACAGTGGGATGCAATTATACACCACGTCTGGCTGTCGAACAATAATGATGATATCATATGAATGTGGTGGTAGAGACGGTATAGTCTTCTGTCAGATTTCAAATAGTGTAGAGTTCCATTAGTGAAGGAGACTATTTAATAAGAGAGTCTTGAATGAAAGAGAGAGAGATGCATATCACTAGCATTGGTGATGAGGCATTTGAGTATAATAATATCAGTTTCCGTCTGTACAACGAAGGTTGTGTGTGAAATCCTTTTAATCTGTGAAAATAGGAATGAATGTAGTAGGGTGTCTTGTTGGTATCAGGGGAGTCTGCGATGACATACAAGAGAGTTAAGACTTAAGTTTAAAAGTCGTTAAAGCTATTACACATTAGAAGTAGGTAGTGATAGTTTGGACTGTTTTTCTCCTTCGAAGGAATTGAAGAGGGTTACCCATGCACGTTAATTTCAAAATAGTATAGAACTGTGCCTTTAGGAAGTGTTAATTAATCACAATTACTTGTTCCTCATGAATTAGGTTGCTGGCTATACCCAAGCTGATGTTTTATCTTTGCTCCATCATTGTCTTCGTGGGAATTCAGTCACTCTCACTGTTGCTCCGAGTGGTAAGCGTTTCACTATTTGCTCTTTGCATACCTCCATTAAAGCTCCTGTCAATAAATTCACTAACTGACACTGACTGCAACTTTGATAACACGAACTTTGCAACTTCCACCATTCATCATCACTTCTTGTCATCGTTAAAGTGTACAGTAAATAGTTGACTAACATAGCTGAAGAAAGCACGCTAGAAAGCGTTCCTTCTGGCATTGAATTTTTCATACAAGCTTCACCATTTCTTACCAAACTTTTAAAGCTGTTAGTGAATTTTTGTCGAAGGAATCCGTTACAGTTTGTTTGCGATATTGCATGTGAGTTATAATCTTTGCGTCTTGGACTTTCAGGAAGCTTAGGTCCAGAACTGAGGTCGTACTTAAACACGCGGTTTCAAAAAGGGTCAGTAGACCATGCATTACAGGGAGTTGTGAGAGATAACCTGTACCTCAGAACAGTTCCAGTAACTACGAGGCAACCGAGACCTGGAGAGATCAACGGAGTAGATTATACTTTCCTCTCACCAGAAGAATTCATGGAATTGGAGAGAAACGGAAGTTTATTGGAAAGCGGAGTTTATGCTGGTAATTCCCCATACTCATTAATCGTGATATTGTAGACCTTTCGGAAGTTTACATATACGTCAAAGACACCCTTTTACGCTCTTAGTGTACTGGCTGAGCCTTTTAAATAAACAGTTTGTGTAAAATGGAAATTGAATGTGAGATCTGTTGAGGGAAGACTGCTTGTTTGTTCTGAGCTTAGATTCACACATATGCGTGAGTGTAGTCGGTATTTTATATCCGTTTCTTTTTGCGTACAGGAAACCACTATGGGACTCCAAAGCCATGGGCAAGTCATTCACGCAGTGTGAACTCCCAAGGAGGAGTTCCTGAGGGAGGTCAAGCGATGTCAGAATCCGGGAAGGGGGCGATGCTACCCGGAATGCATCCGAGTTCAGAGGGAAAGCGACGCAGGAATCGGTCAAACGTCGAAGCTCTAGGAGCAGGTGACAACGACGAACCTTCGTCCTCCAACGTAAACAGCCCCACTCACTCAGTCCCTGTCACATACTCTCCGAGATATCAACCCCCAGACGATGAACTGGGACCTCTTCCCTCTAACTGGGAGTTGGCGTATACGGAAAAGGGCGAAGTGTACTTTATCGAGTAAGTTTACTCGCCAGGCAGAGCAAAATTGTGCTGATGAATCTTGAATAGTTTGTAATCCTAAATTTTTTTTCTTAATTCTCACAGTCACAATACTGGAACATCTCACTGGTTGGACCCGAGGTTGTCCCGAGTTCAAAAGATGACTTTAGAAGATTGTGAAGACAACGAATTACCATTTGGCTGGGAAAGGATTGATGATCCGCATTATGGAACTTACTATATTGACCATGTCAACAGGAGAACTCAATTTGAAAATCCAGTACTACAGGCAAAGCAGCAGTCGAAGATAAGTTTATCCGGCTCACCTAACGAAAGCGGTGAAATCCCGATGAGACAACACATCGGACCCCCTAAAAATCCCCTTCCTCCTCGGTACTCTAGTGCCAACCCTCCACCTCCAAATCCCAAGCCTGTAAATCCAAACAGATTATCAGTTCCTCGAGGGAAGACCCCTGTCGACTTGCCTCCAGATCAGCTCACAAATGACAGTCACTCAGCTTTACCTCATGTAAATTATTCAGCGATGCCAAATATGAGCAGTTCTAACGGACTCAGGGTGAAGGGCGCAGAGAGACCTCCCAACCGCTTCTTCACGCGCGACCCAACTCAACTCATTGGAGAAAGAATTTCTACTTCCCTCATGAAGTCTTCTAGAGGTCTCGGATTTACTATTGTAGGTGGAGATGATGACGACGGTCTCGACGAATTCTTGCAAATTAAGTACGAGACAATTTACCTTTTGCCTTGAATAACCTTGATTCAAATAAGCCTGTTCGCTGACTCTATCTCTCTGTTCTGTTCGAGTAGATCTGTCGTGGCTGATGGACCTGCGTGGAGGGATGGAAAGCTACGAACTGGTGACGTACTCGTTCGTGTCAACGGACGAAATGTTTTAGGATATACTCATCAAGAAATGGTGTCGATTTTTCAAAGTATCGCCCCTGGAGAAGATGTTCATCTTGAAGTGTGCAGAGGTTACCCTCTGCCGTTCGATCCTGCCGACCCGAACACTGAAATAGTGACGACAGTTGCTGTAGCCCCATTCAATCCAGCTGAAATTGGGGACAAAAGGTACGTGACGCAGAATTGTATATAATGTGTTCAACAGCCATAATTAATATGAAAATTTTAATAGGCAACTTGATTGGATGGGAAGACCTTCGACGCCCGATAGTTTAGCTCATTCTGCTCATTCACTTCCTGAGCTGTCAGGGGATAGAATTGGGTACGGAAAGTCGACGACTGGTAGACCAGCAAGTGTTGATCTTTTACTGGACTCCCCGACTCATGGGAGATCAGACAAGACGTTTTCATCTAAACTTCCTCCAATCGAAACAGGAACATTTCTAACTGTAGCGATTATAAAAGGAACAGCCGGATTCGGCTTTACAATAGCGGATAGTGTAACTGGGCAAAAGGTATCTTTCAAAGCGAATACTATGAAACCTGCTTATGACGATGTGGTTACTTAACTTTAATATATTTTGGTAGGTCAAAAAGGTACTCGATCCAACTCATTGTGGAGGCTTGGAGGAAGGCGATCGTCTTATAGCTATCGACGGAATCGATCTCCGAGGTCTCAGTCACACTCAAGTAGTTCAAATATTGAAGGATTTCCCCTTGGGGAGAGACGCATCATTAACGATCCAAAGGATTCATACTCATCAGCCTTTTAATCAAAAGTTCAGTCCTATTCCGTCTTCTAACTACACAGATTCACAAATGCCAACAAATCGTCCTGGAATGTCTCCCAGAAGCAAAACCCCTACAGCAGATATGGGACGTGGAAGACCTAGATTACGAGACAGTCTTCCAGATAGGCCAAAAACTCCAGTATTTGACAATGGTGGCCAGTATAATGGCCACGGCGGAATGTACAATGGAGATGCCACATATCACCAACAAGCGCAACTACCCTTAGAAAACTCTCATGGTTTTGCCCCTGCCGATCGTTTTCCGATGTCACCTAGTATGCCAATGAACCATTCCTCTGAAAATCCCGACATGAATCATGGACCTATCTCCAGGTAAACTTACATATTTACAAATTGATTAGTTTAGCTGTATGCATGCCGCTTACGGAAATTTTTGTGTAATTCTTAACAGGGATTGGATGGAGATGACTATAGAACTTCAGCGACGCCAAGAAGGATTCGGTTTTAGAATTGTAGGCGGCACTGAAGAAGGTTCTCAGGTTTCTGTTGGCCATATCGTTCCCAGGGGAGCAGCTGCTTTAGACGGCAGACTCCACACCAATGATCAACTGATTGCAGTGGACGGTGTTTCAGTCATCGGAGCGTCTCACCACTCAGTTGTCCAACTAATGGCCCGAGCTGCATCGGCCCATCGAGTTAGACTCACAGTTCGTAGACCAGTGTACTCAAATAATCCTCCAGCGTCTGAAGGGGTAGGGTCACCATCTCACTCCCCCGCTATCAGTGTTCCTCTCAATGTGACCCTTAAACGACAGCCGACTGAAGGATTTGGATTTGTCATAATTTCCAGTGCTTCGAAAGCAGGCGCAACAATTGGTATGCAGGGATTTACTAGTTACTAACAGTATATTAATAACAGTATATTATTTCGAACTTATGATTTTTACAGGGCGCATTGTCGAAGGTAGTCCAGCTGACAAATGTACTCAACTACACGTCGGAGACAGAATACTCGCTGTGAATCAAACAGAAATCTCTCAACTTCACCATAGTCAGGTTGTGCAGCTCATAAAGGATTCGGGACTTCTCTTGACGCTTACAGTTCTGCCTGTCAGTACTAATGACATTCCTCTGCAAAATCAACCTCAACTGTCTCCAAGCAATCCTGCAAATATGATTACATCGGACTTGGAGAATTTAGGGTTGAAAGACAGTCATGGTTATGACATAGGCACTGCATTCATTCACCCAGTGAGCCAACCGATCCACTTTGCATCGAAGTAAGTTCTAATTAACTGAGTTTCCTTTGCGTATACCTCTCAGTCGATAATTTAATTAATACGGTTCTATCCTATTTAGCTCTGTTGGCTCATCAAGCTATGCTGAAAGTGTGGAACAGGTTTTCTCCGTGCAGTTAAGTCGTGGTGCAAGAGGTTTTGGTTTTTCGATCCGCGGAGGAAAGGAATTTCAAAATATGCCTTTATTTGTTCTTCGTCTGGCCGAAGATGGACCTGCAACAATGGACGGCAGAATGCAGGTAAATTTCGATCCATCATCTGTATGAGCAGTTAAGTACGATAAAACTAATGCGGAGGAAATGTCTGTGAATTTCAGGTGGGAGATCAAATCTTACAAATCAATGGAATCAACACTCAAGGCATGACACATTCCCAAGCTATTCACCTTATCAAAACGGGAGGAGCAAGTGTTCACCTGTTACTACGTCGAGGTGCTGTACCCATCCCTTATCTAAACCAAATGCCTAATTTTTCTTCAAGTATGATTTTACTGTGTACTAGTATCTACTGCTACTTTTGTTCATAAATATGAATCCCGTCGATAATCAATTTCTCTTTCTCATGATAGGTGGGGGTTTTGGTGGAATGAACGGACACGAAGAAGAGCAATCAGTTTCCAGCAACAACGATCCTCAGTTCGTGGGACAGACTTCTCCCGTCTACAGAGATCACATGAACAAATCCGCGTACCCCCCACAGATGTAATTCTTCTTCAGCCGAAAGCAACCTTAGTAGTCAGTAAAGTGTCATTTATGGAGCAAAAGCCTTAAAGCCATATTTGAGGACTAATATTACATGACCTTTAATTCACCGTGCTGTGGCAAGCAAATTTTAGTAGGACTATCTTCCCGCAAGACAATAAAATAACTATGAATAATTTATTATACCGTGAATGTTAAGAGATTGAGAAACCTTTTAACTGATCCGTGATATTACATGCAGCTTACTTATTACTTGCGAGCATTTGCCTTTCTGCTGTTATATTTAAGTGTGTGCGAACTGTTTTCGCACCCTCCAGTTTTGTAAATTTAACTTTCTTCCTTGATTAAAATGTTAAATATAAAGGTACAGTACTTAAGCCTCTAATGCCAACCCAGCTTCGAAATGTCGCAAAAATGACTGGTATATTTTTTATCCTTTTCTACACTTCAAGCTTAATAGACACGTTGAAATATTGAAAGTTCTACTTAAAAATAGCCTGGTATATAATTTACAAATTTTGTTTGACTTTTGTATAGACTTTTTTACACACCTTGACGAGATTGAGTGTAGCCACAACACTAGTGAATTGTGGAAGTATTACTTAAATATTTTAATTTTAGGGATCAATTGTTTGTGTTTCAATGCAGAAATGGATTTCTTGCCTTTAGTTAAATGTTAAATCCTTTGGTTATAAAAGTGTATGTTTTTATATATGAGGTTAATAATGTGTCAAGGTACAATATTTTTGGAGAATTGATAGCTTAACCATCCCCTCAATTCTTTCATATTAATTTTACACTCCTTCGAAAATAGTTTTACGTCAAAGTCTGCAGATTTATATTTTTCTGGTTGCATAAACTTTGTTGTGTATTAATTTGTGCATATGCACATATCAGTCTTTCCGTACAGTTTGAAGGTGTTGAAAGATATTCGTAATGTTACTTGTGAATTTACTTATGAAGTTTTTCAAGCTTATGTCCTGGGATTGCGTTAACTCTGTTACTTAACATATAATACTTGGTGTACTTACAGAGTTCATAAGTTTCATAAAAGGTTGTCTACAGCCTCAATTCTCATCCGTAAGCCATAATATATATCTGTCTATTGTTTGTTGAATGTACACATTTTCTAAACCGGTTGACACTTAAAGTCTTATAATCAAATATAGTTATATAAGGTGACTAGATGCGTTATCCATTTCCGTCCCTTATTAAGACTTAATAAACCAATCAATGTATTATCTAAATGTGTATTATAAAGCCGATTAAATTGTCTTTCTGGCGATGAAAAATACTTTGGTGTACGTGTTTCTTATGCAATTGCTGTACACTTTTTTTGAGGGACTGTTAATATTACGCTTACGCATATGTGAATTTCCACAGCTCATTATGATACTTGCTTTTGTCTTCATCAGAGTAGATTAATCTACAAACACAACTATATAATGACCCAACACGATGCAGTATGAGAGATTTAACAAAAGCTTATATAGTCACTGACTTTGTACGGTTTTCTGTCATGATCAGTATAAAGACCTAATTTATTGAAGTAGCTTTCCAAGACATGACAATGTGCTGAATCGGGAGTTAAAGCAAACATAAACTTTCCTCCAGAGTCACGTTGACTTAAGACTTGTGAGTCGACGGAACGGTAACGAATTCCCATTAATTTTGCACATGTCCCTCCATGTAATTCCCTTGCATTGTATTCAGCTAGTTTTTTTAGCTCGTGTAGTCTTCAGCAAACCAGCCCTTCAAGGAGAAATCGATGAAGTTCTTTTATGCAAATAATAGTTGAATGTCTAACACACGTAATTTGCTGTACAGACTTCAGACTAACAAGTCTACTTATTGCACGTGTTTTATCCTGCTCGTCTTTCTAATAAAGTGAAACAAACTCGGGTAATATCCTCGGCTTAAGTAGTCCGTTTATTTTATAGAAGACATGAAACTCATAATCCAGTAGACAACCTGCAACCTGAGTCAATCAAAATTTTTATACTTACTTTTACATCTCTTTTACGTCTCTAAGAAGGTGTAAATATGCATGTGTGAAAATTCTCAAAGGACTTTGTCATTTTATCTCCTTTATATTCATTTGGTTACACAATCCAGAACTTTGGACGGCTTAAATTCTTACAACTCCACTGTTGGAGTATGATTACGAACGAACCATTAAAAGCACACAAACACTATAATATGTAGTGTGAGACTAGTTAGACTCAACTTGAAATTGGAATACCACGTTGCCACTTAATAACTACAGAACAATCATGCCTAAAAGAGATAACACATGGTATTATTACGGTGTTTTCATGAAGCATTTACGAATCTAATCCTGAATTCCAGTCTCATTCTGATGATCAATATATATATGCCCATTTAAGTAGGATATCTGTAAGGTCAGGAGTATCATTACCGAGGGGAATAATGGAATGTACTATTGCAATTGTAACTCACGGCGTGTAGTAATAGTATATGCAAATGAGTGAGCTACAAAAATACTCTCATGACTCTCTATACTCTATAGTTATGGCATTTAGCATTTGGTGGCCTGGAGCTGGACAGAGCATATGAGAGAAATTAATGATAAAGCTGTGTGCTGGACTGAGGAATAGAGGAGTTTAAATCCCACACGAGTAAAGTGAATATGCGTAAGCGAATTGCTTAAACAGGCTGTGCAGAACTGCAATACATGAGAAACTGTCAGGGAGAAGGATGTTCCTTGCTACCCTTTCCTTCTCTCGTATTTTTGACACACATGCATTTCAACATACCGTTAGGCTAGAACGGTCAAATCTCTCTCTGTCTCTCTCTCTCGTAATTTCACCTTTAGTTCAAACTCCAGTTCCTGTGCAAGAAATATTTTATGTGATTATTCTATTCCTTACTCCTTTACTCTTAAGGAAGGACAGTATTAAAAGTAAAAATTTCCCGTCGTAATATACTACACTGCTGTAATTAAATTGTGTGCCCGGAAACAACTTTTCTTTGTACCATATAAATACATAATAAATAAATACAAAGACACACTAATCAAACTAAAACACTTCTTCATACGAAATTATTCAGTAGAAATGAATACAGGAAGAATTTCTCTTTTTAAAATTACAATACAATGTGCTATTACATTCCGAAACAAATTAGCCAATATACAATGCTAACAAAATGGTATATTATTAATTTAAATTAGACTAAAAGGTATTTAGCCCAAGACAAAGTGTGGTGCTACAAGAAGAATATAGGCATACGTACACAAAGTCCATTTGATATTTAAACATAGGTGTGTACGTAATAAAAAATAAATTTTATGAAAACTACAGCTCTTCTGATATAGTTTTACAATTGTGAATCTCTGATTTATTGTGTACACCTGTGTGTGTGGGATCTCAAAAATATAATTTGCTTTAAATACTAGTCCTTCAAGACTAAAGATAACCAACCAGAAACATGATTTAAATTCTTTTTTCCTTTTTGTGATATATAATGACGGGAAGAGTGGAATTGCTGAAAAATCTCAAGAATAATTGACTAACGTTATCTTTGTGCAACCAGAATAAACTTTTGTGTTAAGGTGATCCAGGTCAGGCTGCAAGTATGAAAAGTGTTTTGTTCTACTTAATTTATCTGAATTAAATGATACTAAACGAGAAATCTATCCGTGTATCACATTGTTATCAACTTTGTGCACTGCCACAGTGCTTGCCGGAAATTTCGAGGGATTCGGAAAATAATAAATCTCATGTTATCTAATTACGGTAAGGTGATACGAAATTATTTTGATTGGTTGAGCATTGTTAGAGGAATGATAAATTAAAATGTATGTGAGTAAATTTTCTAACAGTTCGTCAATAACACAAGAAAGCTAAATGAGCTGCGGGCTTAGCAGGGTCCATATAATCATTAGCAGTGCAATCTCTTCTGACTTTGCACATTTCATTGTTCACCATGGATGACAAAATTGGTATAAGCAAAATATATTATTGTGGTCTTTTGTTCTGTAAGAATTCTCACTGCTTATCAACAGGAGGAAGGATTCTCAGAATCATTAAGATATCCTACATGCAAAATCAACCACATTTTTTACGATAATGACTGTTGACTGTTGAGTCGGGTTCAGTTTGTTCACTTCAAATATTCAATGTTAAGCTATGAAGGTCATCGTGAGTATGTTGGCTGTAATAATGCATGTGAATATGATTAAGGTGAGTTGTTGATTAGGATTACTCTGGTAGGAGAAGAATATCGTGTCAGCTTTATCCTTTAATGTACATACCCTGGGTTGATTCGTGGGAGAAGAATGCATTAACTGGAAAACATCATTTATTTATCCGTGAGAATTAAAATGTGGTGCACAAACTGAATTACAATTACAGAGAAAATAAAAATCAAAATAATTTTAAGCTTTAGGAAATTCCAAATGTGTAAGTAAATCATATGTAAACTAAAATTGACTTCTGAGCACTTTGTACGAGAGACAACAGAGACAATCTTTGCACAATATACAATCATGCAAATCTTGTCTCTGTTTGATAAGATCAACAGAATTAAAGTGTTAACAAGAGTGAAATTTTGCGTAACCTTCCTACAGCAGATCAGAAACACACACACACTTCACACACACCTCATTCATTTAGGAATAAATATTGGAGGTTATATATGCACAGTGCACTGTAGTTCAATACTGTGCGTTTTGTGTGTGTGACTAGTTCTGTCTATTTTAAGTCATGCAATCACATTTTTTACATGCAGATATGAGATATCTCATTATTGCCGCAATATCTCACCACCAAAG
This sequence comes from Isotomurus graminis, assembly GCA_034696565.1. NCBI lineage: Eukaryota > Metazoa > Arthropoda > Collembola > Entomobryomorpha > Isotomidae > Isotomurus > Isotomurus graminis. The sequence continues at coordinate 10,818 of JAQGAB010002462.1, forward strand.
GCTTAACTGTTATGCTGGAGTAAATGTAAAGAACTCTTTGCAGCGTACTCAATTAACATTCATTTTATTGCTTATTTTATAACGTCATGTATCAGTTTGAGGAACATCATATCGCCTTATTAAACTTTGAAGAGAGGCAATTATATCTCACCTTAACTTTTATGTTAAACCATAAGCTATGATTTGAAAGTCATGAGTTCTGTCATAATATTTTGCTTTGGTCTAAAATGCATCGCTGCATGTATGTTATGCATGATGGCCATGATAAGACATTCTGTCAAAGTATATTTGTTGGACAGCTTGGAATTATTCTATAGCTAGCCTGTATGGAGTAGAATAAAAGCTAAGGAAATCCCAGTTTTTTGTTTAATCATATTTTATAAGATTTTGTTATATGCAGAAGTGTATTTTATGAAGTGTGGAGGTTTAACGCAAAAGCTTGTCTCATGTTGATGCTTCGACTACTCTGTAAAACTTGTATCTCTTGGCTATTATAAAGGTAACAGCTTCATGCACACACACACGACCTGTGGTAGTTCAGCTACAGGCAACAGGCAGAGTAATTCTCAAGGCACCTCAAAACCAGATTAGTTTAGTAGTGGTTTGACTAACTTGAAGAAGCTTATAAGCGAATGGGCATTACCTCGACTAACTCATTATTCCTCTCAAGGGTTGGATAGTAAGGATTGTTTTCAGCATTTAAGAATCTTGAGTGATGCAAGTTTCACTCACTCACCTTCAAGATTTTGTTCATCTTGGCAGTGCACCCTTAAAGTTGTATTGTGCAAGTGGCATTTGGTAATTTCGTAACACGTACCAGAAATACTTTTACAGAAACAGTTTATACGCAGGATTTTGATTTACAATTTGTAAAATGGTGTGAACGTGAAGTGTCTTGTGGCAGTTTTGCAGAGAGTAATAGACTAAGAATTTATTGAAGACTTCTCATATCCAGTATCATTTGATAATGTGGGTTGTAATTAGACACAGTGGATAATTAAGAAGGGTAAGATTTCTGTGAATATTTACTTAACCCGGTTGACTGAAGGTTAACAAGGGCAGATATGGAAATATAAGCTTGTATCTGTGTGTATATGTAATGAATCCAAGCATCATACACATTTGTTGGCTGTCTAGCATAGATACGTATATAGCTGTCTAGC